>JAVQJG010089346.1:0-27475 GCA_036024015.1 Craterocephalus amniculus | reverse complement strand
TTCAGTTGATTTGTAATGAATACACAATGTATGACATTTCATGTTTTTTAATTGCATTACAGGAAATAAAGAACTTTATCACAATATTCTAATTTTCTGAGACAGACCTGTACATGTGTCATTTTGAATAGGCCCAAATAAAAGAAAGCAATCCTGAAACCAAAACACCCTGATACTGGCTTTAAGAGATCCTCCATTGTAACGTGAGTTTTGAAGATGGTTATTGAAATGATTTTGCAACATGAAATGGTAAATAAAATGAAAAAATAAAATGAAAAACTTACTGTAAGCTGGAAACATATCACCCTCATCATTACACCACCAACATCAGTCTGAACTGATGATACAGGACAGGATGGGTTCATGTTTTCTATTTCCTGGTAATGTGAATAAAAATTTATCTGCAAGGAAAATATTTAAAAAAAGAGTTACTAAGTCAGTTCTGTAATAAATCTTTTATTCATGTGCCTGTGTTGCACACAGAATGTTCTTATGTCATCTCAGCAGATATATTCACTTATTTCATCCACCTGGTAATAATATATCATCAATTATGTCAATTCATACTCCTGAAATGTTCCTGAACAAGCTGGACTGCCTCCCAGTCATAGGAAAAATGTTTTATCTTATCTTTGGAAAAACACTGTTGTCATTAAAGAAATCTGTCGTGTGAGCTCAGACTGTTTGAAGAACGTATCCAAGGCAGAGGAGCGGTTAGCAATAACAACAGAGCTGACCGGCCTGTACGTGACTGACAGCTTGTTTACATCCTGATCCTCCATATAAGGCAGATGCAATGCTTTCTGGGGCTCATTTCGGGACGGGGGGGTTATTTTTACTTTTTCCAGACTTTTTTTTGCCTCTTTGTCTCTTCTTTTTCCTCATTTTGATAGATGCTCGGGACTTCACACGCATCCACATGAATGCACAAGAGCAAACCCAATGGTTTGAATCTATTTTCAAATCTAAATTCAAACAATTAGATATTTTACAAGCATTACTGTGATGCACATTTAGATAACAAATCAGCTTGAATGAATTAATTTTGTCCTTGCTGCCTCAACTGTATCTGTATCCCAAAGGATCAATTTCCAGGCTATTCATTGGTGGGATCACAGTCAAACTGTATATTTAGAGGTGCCATCAGCTGTTCATAGGTACCATGCTTGCTCTGTGTGTCCATCACGCTGTCAGGATGATGAAGACAATAGAGCCGTCCAGCCGTGATATTTTGATTGTGGGCCAGGTTGCAAAGGAAGCTCTCTCAGCTGGCACGACATAAAAGTATTAAACAAAGGATGAACAATCCCAACATAGCAGTCCTATCATTACCATTACAGCTTCAGATAAGGTTCAGAGAAGGAGTTGAGAGAAAACTTTTTTTAAAAATTTTTTTTAATAGTTTTTATTTGACTCCTTACATACCAGCTATCCAAGCTCCTGAAGCACCGAGTGTCTGATTTAATTTTTCAGATAGGAGGAGAGTTAAATTGCAAGGTAAAGATGTTTATCTACCACATGTTGCTTTATTATTTTCTCCAGTAGGCTAACAGTTGTATTTTGACACTTTGATCCTCTCCTTCTTAGTCTCTTCTTCAAACAGTAAATGCAAGGAGTTCATTCCTTCCTGAATCCTGTGGGAATCTCTGTAATATCCAATAAGTGGAAACTGCAACTTCTATCATTTCACTCTCAGGGAATTTGCCTCAAGTATGCGTAAAAATACTCTTCTGTAAGATTACAGGGACAGATTATACTCTGTGTCAGGGCGTGGAATAAGCTAGTAGCTTGCAGGTTAACAAACCTTGACAATCAAGCTAATCGCTGTGTTTTGAACACTGTCCAGGGAAATTCTTTTGGTTGAATGTAGCTAAAAGTGGTACCCGAAGGACTGAAAAGCAAAGTGCGTTCAGAGTGGTTCATGCATCTTTTAACATCTCTCACAATCATGGCTAGCAAACAGCTAGCCTCCTTTTAGCTTGTGTCTCCTTGTCCTAATCACATGCAAAGAGTCCATAACTAAGAGAACTAATCCTTTAATCTCATTACTTCAATGAGAGTTCTTTTCTTCCTCCATCTATGTGCCGAACTCATTAAAATATTGCAAATCAGGATGTGTTTGGATTAGTACAGTGTACAAATTTGGGGCAATTACAGCAAAACTGTATGCCACCCGGTCATGAAGTTGGTTCTCAGTAGTTTGCAGAGGTTCGGATGATGGTGATTCTCCCTCTGTCTCCTCAAAATAAGAATCTGTGTTGTTTTTCTGCTTCTTTCCTGTTGTTTTTATGAATAGAAGTTGATCTGTGTTATGTTCTTTTATTAATTTATTTGTCTATTTTTACTGCTTATATGTGGCCTTCGAATAAAAAAAATTAAAGTTAAGGAGTTTGAAAACATCACCCAAACTTTTTTTCTCCCAAAATGTCGTCTGAATTTTTAAGTTGCGGCTGCATGTATAATTCAGCAGATCTGACTCCAACTTGGTATCCCCACTCTCATAAAAATCTTTGCTGGGATGTCCTGCCTCTTTCCCTCCTCCTCTCTCCCTCTCACACTGCGTTTACAGCCTCAGAGAGCACCACATATCTGACATTTCTCTTTCAAACTCCAACCAGCTCTCGGCTCATCTGCAAGGTAAGAATCAGCATCTTTTACACAATCTGCTCCCTGATTCTGTTTTTGTGCTAGAAAAGCTGATTAAGGGATGAAAAATGATTACAGATGACATATATAAGATAGAAATGTTTAAACTTGCAGTTAAATCAGCACACTGATGATAGATGAGTTGGAAAATGGGAACTTTGCCGAAATTACGCAGCTACTGAAACATTCATCTATCCTAGATGGTAAAAAAAGAGTCTCTGCTTAATGTTTGGAAGTTATGGAGAAGCATTAATCACTGCTTCTTATAAAAAAGTCATTGTTCAAATACAGTAAACACAGCTCTGAAGAGAGGAGCAGGGGGAATGGAAACTGAACTAAACCTCCCAGAGGGATAAACAAACTTCCTACATTCCCATCCCAAGCACATGATTTTATTTTAGAGAGCCGAGGAGCCAAATCAGCTGAACCTAATCACTGATTTAATAATACGATTTCACAGTGTGGGGTTATAGAAGCAAGTGGGAGTGAATTATATTGGCCTTTATGATGTGGTCAACATCTTTGTAATTAGATATAAACCGGGTGTGACATTTAATGGCAGGAATAGTTGTAATGGGAAATAAACATGGAGAAAGGCAATAAGAATTACCATTGAGCTATAGTGTCCTAAATAAACATTGCACCAATCTTATAGTATTTGCTCAATACGGAATTTGTCATCGGTTCATATCAAAGGTTATGTCACGTAGACCATCTTAAAATAGTTATATGATGATTTTTAGACCAAAATAAAGATTATTTTAGTTCAATAAATGCATTTTCTGTCCCATTTCTTAATTCTGGTGTGAAGAACTGGCTTACACCAGTTGTTACCACATGTGTGGTTGGCAGTGAATGTGCCCCAGTTTGAATAATAGGTCAGAATCCGGATGCCAAAGTGTCTGTCCAACCTACATTTCATTGCTGTCAATGATCAGTGAAAGTTACTTACTTTGAGAGGCATCAGACTGAACGACTGTATGTCGTATGTACACTCAAAACAAGTGTGTATAGACTCATCTTCAGGTAACAGCTACTGTTGCTGACACACACTGAATAAAAAGTCATACCCATGGAATGACTGGCATCTCAAAGCGCTCTAAAAGATCCATCCATTTTCTCTACCTGCTTAATCCCAATCAGGGTCATGGGAGGGCTGGAGCCTACGCCAGCTGCCATTGGTTGAGAGAGAGAGTAACACCCTTGATGGGTTACCACTGCAGCACAGAGATAAACAACCAGGCGAATTACAATCACCAAATATAAAACCAGAGATATATGGGTCAGAGCTTTTACTTAATGACATTTCATTAGAATTATTGGATTAGTAAATTCTTCTGTAATTAGCCAAGGTGAAAAGGAGAGATGTTTCCAGCTTCTGAAATAAAATAACTCCTGAATAAACACAAGGAGGATTTCCAGCTACACACAGGCTGCATCTGCGCCAGAACAGATAGCTTGTCGAAGCAGAGGGGGGTCGGTAAGAAAAAGACTGCAAAGGTGTTGATGTTTCCTCGTAATCTCACACAGAACCAGTTTCTCTCTTGATAATCAGTTAGGTTTCAGTTTCTTCTCTCTACGTGGCCACACTGTGATGCTTATTTTAGAGAAATTAAATAAGTGAATCAGGAGAGATTCTGTTTGACGTGTGAAGTTAAACTGCAGGAAATGATGAAAGACAAAAATAAGTTTCAAACAATCCCATAACCCTTTAATGTCCTGCTCAGCTGTCTGATAGGGACTCAAAAAGGGTAATGTTTTCTTCTTTTATATGAAATATGAACAGTTTCATCTTTCAGGCAAATTGAATTAGAAAATGTTTGATTTACTTTGATGTTTGGATCCCTGTGAAGCATCATCAGACCACTTCGTCATACATCTGTAGTTTATCAGCAGTCACCACGTCACCTGGAAAGAAAGAAACATTTGAACATGGTTCATATACATATACTGTACATATACACATGTACATATTATACATAGACATGAAAACTTTTCTTTTTCCTTAGCATGACATCATGTTTTTACAATCTCTGATCCAGCTGTACTCTGTTAGTTGCTTTGTAGGTTATAAAAGTCAAATTAAACATAAAAGACAATTCTAAAAGTAGCTAATCATAAGAAATGGAGGCAAAATTTACGTGCGAAACTCTATGAGAAAATCTTAAAAACATTCCCCCCACAATTTGCTGTGGCATCTAGACCCGACCAGTATAGCTTATGCTGCTCATTCTTTTGGCTTTTCAGAGCCTAAAGGTAATGCACTGTTATTTCTTCCTTCCTAACATGGAGGCTAGACTCAACATAGCCACCCAAATAGCTCATGTAGCATGACACATTGACCTCTAAGCACCCTAACTTCTGCAGTTGCTGCTCTTTGTCGACTAACCAATCACTGCTTGGCTCGGACAGAGCAGCTGTGTTTGATTGGTCCTGCGAGATGCGACGAACAAACAGAGGAGCAGGTGATGACAAGGAAATTGACTGTAGAAAAATGAAAATAGCGGCTTGATTGCAAGGGGCATTCAGTTGAAAGATCTGAGCAATGTGTCCTGTGGCAACAAATTCCCAAAATGCAACTAGAGGGAGAAAAGCCTAGGCATATTTACTACCAACAATACTAATTGCTTCTTTTAGAAATGATGATAAATTGCACATCAGGCACAGAAAAAGTGACAGCCTGTCTTCAAGCATTACATGGCTGCCAGTCATCACTCAGCACATAATGATGTGTTGAGATGGGCTTCATGTAGAGAAATAGTCACACACACACAAAATGGTAGTAATTTAACCTCAAAGACCGAACAAAAAGATGCTTATAAAGAAACTGAAAGTAGAAGAAGAATGGTGAGGTGGATACCAATGAACAACAAAACTGGCCAGTCTCACAGAAAACCAGTCGTAATTGATAATTATTGCTTTAGATCTAGTTTGATCTGGCGAGACCAGGAATTTAAATCCTCCTCTAAGATAGGTTTTTTGTTATTTTTGTAAGCCAACACTGCTGAGTGGGGAAGCTGCTGCCTCTCCGCCTGCAGTTCTACCTGTGGCCGCCAGATGGCGGCAGTGCAAAACACCAAAATGGAAACACTGGAACTTCTTGCAACAAAAACACCAAAGAAAATTCGTCATTTTCCCCCAAAAATCACAGACGCTGATACACAAGTCTCCATGGAGATAATTTCACTGAAACTGGTGTAAATAGCAGAACTTCTGAATGAAAATGTGTGTGAGACGGGCGAATCACAGCAGTTATGTTGTGACCTAAAACCGCAAGCCAGGGAATCAGGAGACTATTTTATTACTTTATTTTGCAATTCATCCCCTCCAGCCCTCTGCCTATTTTTTATGCCTCTCAAAAAATTCATACCCAAAATGAAACAAGTTTTTCTGCAACCACAAGGTCTATTTTGAAGACTTTTAGACATAAAGGGAATGCTTGTGGTAACATGTGTAAATGTGTTACTGGTGGTGAGTAAATGGAGATGGCACATTGCACAGATGAAAAGATTCAGGCTTGCCTAAAAATCAAAACAAAATAAACAAACTTAGGATCCCAAAGTGGTGGAACTCAAGTTTAATAATGTAAAACAAGATCAGTCAGGATTTCCACCAACTTTTGGTGGATTTAATTTAATCTTACTAACAGACTGGTGAATGAAAGGCTCTAAGGAGGATTTGCTGAGTCAACCTGAATTTAGATTAGTTAAAATGCCTTGTACCATTAAACACCTGTGTAAAGAATAAAGATGTAGTTAAAATCAGTCATTAAAAGTATTAACTCTAAGTTTTTTACTTTTTCACAAATCCAACTCAAAGAATCACTGTACTCCACTTCATCATGACTTGGAGTGAAGGAACTCTCCCACGAGTGTGTGTGTTATAGGCGTTAACATGTCGGGTGATAATGGGTGACTCAGAGGCAGATAAGTGGTGGAAGAAAAAGAAAGTGAAATGATAAAAATAGATGTGATGAAAAGTGGGTGGAAGGAATCGGATTGTTGGTATGGCAGCCGTTATCTTTACTGACCCACACGTGGCGGCGGGGAAACAAGATTGGAAAAGTGACCGACGCAAGCAGCTCTAACCAGTCTGCAAATACTTCAACCCTTTTGTAATGAAAACTGCATCCAGCACGGGATGCTAACCATAAAAATAGAAACTTTTTGGTCAAAAAAACACTAATACAAAAGGGTAACCTTGTCAGTCTGATCCCAGGTAAGCCCCCGGATCAGATGACAAAAGGGATCTAACCAACTGTCCAGCATCGGGACAGCGCCGGTGCTCTTACACTGCTGGAAACACTCCATCATCTACTCCTATAACTGGGGAAACAGCAATCATTTTCTCCGCCTGAATATCTTTTCCACAACAAAGGCCCGACACGTGGTTCTGACATGTGTGTTGCTGCCACTCTGGCTAAAGTCGAGCTCAACACATCATCGGACCTCAGCTGGCGCCTCTGAGCAGCTCTGTTATCATCACACAATGTACTGCGATACAGAAAGGTCACAAATCTCAACCTGGAGACATGAGTTGGAAGAGGGCGTGTGTGTCTGTGTAGTCTGTTAAATACCTGGAAAATATGAGAGCAAAACGATTTAACAGGGAATTTTGCACAATTTTATCTTTCAGAATCAACAGAAGTGAGGAAGGGAAGAGATTGATACCTTGAACATCGTCGCTCGTCTCCAGTCGACCACGATTTGACTCTCAGCTGCCAAACCCGACCAGCCGGCTGCCTCCATGGAGCGCGTTCAGCACATGACCAAATCGGCCATCCGCCGGGCGTCTCAGATCGAGGTGACCCCACAAGCCAAGAGGAACCTGCAGGAGTTGTTCGTCAACTTCACCCTCATCCTCATCTGCCTCCTTCTCATCTACATCATCGTCCTGCTGAGCAGCTGAAGGCAGCGGGGCCACGTGGAGGGAGAGTTTGGCCCGGCTGTCGGGAGTTTTTACTAGCAGCCATGAATGAGGATGATGGAGGAGGTCAAAAGCCAAACTCTTTCAATTCATGCAGATTTCAAGCACAACGGTGTCTTTTTTTTTCCTTTTCTCTTTGTTATCTGATCAGGGATCGGCTTCCCTGCCTGCGTTTCTCAAGGGAATGATCAAAAGTGACCCTCCTCCTGCTGTTTAAGCATCACTGATGTGCTATATGTGTGTTTAAGTCTACATATAAGCATTTTCTAAATTTAATGTGACACTAAAATCAATGCATCACTGTTGTTTGACTTCGATTCCCCCTGGGTTATGTTGCTTCCTGCAGCCAACAGGCCACGGCAAAAACAGAGAACACACTGGAAATTATCCCTTTTTTTTCATTCCCATGAACTCTTTTACTTCCTTTTTAGTCCACTACAGCCACAAACACACACATCAGGCTTTTTTAAACTTCAGTGCTGCTATTTTGGTGGTTATTAAAAAATTCATCCAAAGGAAAACTGTGATAGGAAGAGGCACATGTAGACTGGTTACACATGCCCCAAAATACACAGTTTCTGCCTTAGCTGCCATTAAAAGGAAACTCCTTTACACTTTTCTAACGAATCTGAAGATTCCAGTATTATCTTTTAGGGTTTCCCCTTTAGGAAGAACACCTGGTGTCAGGCACCAGTTGAGCTGAAAATGTGATGTGTTCAGCCTGCCGGCCACTGATAGGCCAGGGACTAACACTGGGTGAGTCATGAGAGTATCACCATTTTTAAAAATCTGGTAACAGTGACCAAGCAGGTCAATAAATACGTAAACCAACACCATGGTCCAATGACGAGGACCTCTTTACCTTTTTACTCAAGCTATTGAAGTTCTATTTCTTTGCTAGCCTATGACAGCTAATATGAAACTTGTGCCACATTTTTATGTCATACAACATCTTAAGGCAACAATTGCAAAGAAAATTAAACTCATCAACGTGAGTTGAATATTGTTTTTAATCCACTAGAATTATATATGTAATTAAAAATCACATTTTTTTAGAAGATGATTTGAACTTGCTAACTTGAATGCTGTGTCTGTTTCTGTGTATGATACTGTAAAAAAAAGAAATATTGACATATATACTTACTACAGTAAATGTGTCTTCCCACCACGTTTGAAAGATTGTACCAACTCATTTTGAAACTGTCTAATACCAATTAAACTGCATGTAAATACATCTGCTGTTGCTCCTTCTCTTTCTTTGCATTTGTATTGCACTTCGTTCTGGACACACCCAGAAAATAAAAAAAAAATCTGTATTGAACAAGTCCTGAAAAATGCATCCCCCCTCCACTAATGGAGATGGATAGTTGGGATAGTGGTGCAGGGCGAGGTTACTGTGTAGCGGAGCTTAGTGGGAGAAAGGAATTCCTTTGTCTGCTTATTGTTTCCACCTGCTGCCACACTCCCCCCGATAATAACTCATTACTGCAGCATGAGGTGGAACAGTTATGGCTGGGACCAACACCCAACAGGTGTGGTCAAAAAGACAAAAAATAGTTTGACACAAGCATGTTCACCTGCTGGATGGCTTAAATAACGAATACAAATCTATAAAAAACACAGATATGATTAAAATATTACTTTAAAACATGGACACTGTCCTCTTTTGACTTTATTAGCATGTATTTATTCAAATTGTGGCACATGTGTTTTCATCCTAGTTTGAACATCTGACAAGTTTCTGTCTCATATAAGATCCTATAATTTAGTAAAATCTCTTTTTAGTGCAGATCAAACCAGGTGACTTTAATATTCAAGTAGAAGCTGCAGCACTTTTTATTCTCAATTAGCAGTATTTCTTTACACATCTGACTAATCTGCCTATTTTTTAAAAATAACCTTTGAGTTGACATTAATTGACTATTCAGCATTTATTAGTGTCCGACTGAGAAGGTTGGAGCAAAATCTAATTATACCCATTATTTTCTCTTCAGTGCTGTGCATCGGTGCAACGAAGGGGAGCAGCATGAAGCTCTCTGTAAAATTGTTGCAAATTTGTTTAATCTGTTAGATCTCTTCTAAATGATAGATTACAAAATTGTTCTATGTCAGACAGGGCTAAAGTTGCAGATCAACCAGCTCATTTGCATGTTTCTGTGGAAATTAGCACATCAGACAGTTTTTATCTCACAATCAGAATTTTATTGTCCCATAACATACAACAGAAATGATATAAATATAAATATTGGTATAAGTATTATATGTGTTTACTTCAAAAAGGGCAAGACAAAGATCATCAAATGATAAGTCATAATGTCACATCAGATCACTTATAGTTTTAGTTGTTAAACACTGCAACATATTTGTTGCATAAATTTATTACTGTACTGATGCCGAAATATTCTCAAATAGTTTTTCTGCAGGATTTCGAAAAAACAATAAAAAAAGAAACTACAGAACAAATCAGCTAATAACAAAATGACAAATAGAAAGGTTTTTATATAAAGAAAAGAAGCAATAAATCAGTAATTTAAAAAAATAAACTTTAATATCTGTTTTTATATTAGACAATAAATAAATAAATAAATAAAATTGAATTCTCAAAGATTAATCTTAAGCAAAGTTCCAGTCTTTGTGGTATTTAATTCAAAGTGATCTGAAATCAGTGGCTGCATGTTAAAACATTGTAATGGTCCTTTAACTATTCCTGCTGGCCAGAAGAGTCTAACAGGATGTGCGTCTTTTTCTTTTAGTATTTTTAGCCAAATGTCAGGTCAGAGGAGACGGAAATGTGCTTGTTGAAGTCTTCAGCAGCAAGACAAAAAAAGGAAGGATGGAGTAAAATTTGGATGATTGTGAGAAAAGATATTTCTACAAAAAGTTAAATAAAGAAAAGATTTCTGCATTGTGGGATGCAGACATCTAAGCTAAAATGTTATTACTTCATATAGCTGGTAAATAAATCAAATAAATCGTCACAGTGTGCATGGAGGAATGAACCAGCGGCGGTTCAGTGTATCTGGACAGCAAACCCTTAAAGGTTACTCTCATTTTCTTTTATAAGTCCTTTTTACAGGTCAATATATTTACAGTTAGACCATTTCATATTCTACTAAGTGACATTCGGCACAACTTCAGCTTCAGTGTCATGATGCTGCATTCATGTAATACGGCACAGCTGCTTTACATCAGATTACAGACACCTGTGGAATATTTACAGATATCCTCACCTGATGGTTCACTTTGACTTTCCCACATGCGACAAACACACAAACATGTCCCGAAGTTGTCTCAACATGGTTTCAGGAAGTGCTTTAGTCTTCACTGAGGGAGGCGACTCAGTTCTCAATGTCATCTAATCCACAGTCAAATGAGAAGTTTCATCATTAACTTATTAATCTATGTAAACCATATATCTGTAATATCTGAAACATCTTTTTTTGATAGATGATCAAATCAACAATCTTTTTTTAAGCAGAAGACGTAAACATGATGTGTTAAACATCAGAAATATGAAGGAAACAAATACATTTCCTATCAAGAGTTAGATAGGATGATCGAGTCTCATTTCTGGGCATTATTGGAGGAAGTGAATAAAAAGAGAGAGATAGAATCAAATTCCAGCAGACTTTTACTGGATGGAGAGGGCTCAGAGAACAGACAGGATGTGTCTATTAGGCTTCATTGGTGTGAAAACTGGACAAAGTTTAGCAGTGAGGCTATGTTAATATGTTAATGTAAAACCATGTAATTTCGGTTAATGTGAAATTTTGCCATTCTCATTGAAACTTTTACTGTTTTATGACGAAATTAAAAACACAACTAGGTGGAAAAAATCCAACAATCCAGTTGAAATTATAAATATTAACAATAGGGACAAACCCGTGAGGGATTTAAAGTGTGTAAAAAGTTTATTATTTATCGTATTACTACATTATTGTTTATTACTCTGCATTACTGTGGAGGCAGAAGTTCTCATTTGGCTCTAGATAAGAAGACAAAGAAGATGCATTGAATGAGACAAAGCAGCACAGTTTCTTAAGGCCTAAAACAAATTTTACAAACAAAAATAAAAATAATTACATACCGCTAGGGCCTAATAAAATTCAATACAACAGTTCACAAACAAAGTTTCATATTTGTTGAGGAGCGAAGCTCCAAAATGAGATTATACTAGATGTAGCTGTCTGAAATATTGCAAGCAGTGACAGAAACACTTCCTGAGCCACTGAAGCTTCAGTCGATTCTGTTCGGAAGACGAGTATTCATCATGCTGAACTGAAATGTGCGTGTGATGCTGAATGTTGCGGTGTCGGAACGAGAGGAAGTAAACTCTTAAACTCGCGTTCCTCCACCTGCTTCTCCAGATCAAACAGAGTCTTTGTTAGGCTGATGATGGCCATGCGGTTTGGAAACTTTACAGATTACTGAATGGAATCCAGTTTACACAGTAACGATGTAAACTTTTAAGTCAAGTTATAAAATAAACAACAAAAAATGGACATTACATCAAAAACTTGGAGATATGAGGGTTTCAAGTGAGCCACAGCAGCTTTATGAGTGTTTCTGTTTTCACATGCTCTATGGTCCGCCCCGCAGGCAGAGATGCAGCAGAAGAGTTCGGTCCCAGACATCAACACCTAGTCACTCCTTTTTAATCTAAAAAACAAAAAAACAAAAAAAAGCTAGGATTCTATAAATGTCTCAATATCTCTGACAGAACTCTTCGTCTTCATGTCTCTGGTCCAGTGGCATCAAAAACAGACCACAGAAAAACAGCAGTAGATTTTTACATTAGAAATGGTGGAATAGTACAAATTTGAGAGGTGCTTGATTTCTTTTATCTCGATGTTTCCCCTCCTGAGACTGCTGAGGTGTCTGAAACTAAATCAAGCACCTGTCAGCGAACTTAGATGTGAAAATGACTTTCAAACACACGGTGTATGTACACAGTCAAGCGCTGGGACAGCAAGCTAAAGTTGGTCTTTTGTTATTTTTTGCTGGTGTCCATTTTGTGACATACTGTAGATTCTAACGCTGCAGAACCAAAATCTACAGCAAGGTCCTTTCATTTTGTTTTTCAGAATGAGAAATGCACAAATAAGCTGCAGATGGATCCAGTATGAAGGTGAGTAATCAAGTCATCGATCACTGGGTTCACTCGCAGTCAGATTTCAGCTTTAAGACACATATTGATGAGGAAAGTAAAACTGTACAGTATGGCAGTATTTTATTTTAACTGCGATACTGCAGTCTGGTGACATTTGAATGGGCAAAATTATTTACAAGTGAAATTATTTAGATTTTTTGCAACTTGTTTCAGAAAAATGTAAATATTTTACTCAGTTATTGACTTACAAGACCCAACACAACACATCATCTAATGACTTGATTTGTTGGATAATTCGGTGTGTTTCAAACCTGGGCTATAGCTTCATTTGTATTAGGGGAATAAATTAGTGATGTATTAACAGTTTAATGAGGCCTCCCAACAATGTATTTTTACAACATCAGTTTTATTAGAGGAAGAAAATAATCCAGCAAATACAAATTTCCTTTCTTCTTGTGATAATTTTAGATGACTGAGTGGTTCATGTTTATGCCTTTTCCCGTGACAAGTCAAGCCATACTATTAGATATTTTAGGAGACAACCTTTGCGTGACCTGATATTGCTAAAGTTATGCTACAATAACGCCATCTCAACTATAAAATTTGAAAATGACACAGTTGTGTGCGGACTCATTTCAGAACATGATAAATTCACCGACAGAGATGAGATCCAGAGGGCTGACAACGTGGTGCTCTGTAAACAATCTGACTCTGACTCTATAGGAAACAAAAGAAATCGTCTTAGGCTGCAGGAAGTGCAGATCAGACTCCCCCACTCCTCTTCTTCATGTGTAGAAAGAGTTAACAGCTTTAAATTCCAGGAAACATCCACTAACTTCACAGCTGTTTCACAAAAGGCACAGCAGTGTCTGCACTTCCTGAGAGTAATAAGGAACAACGTGGTTGAAAAGCTTCTGGTGGGCTTGTGCTGCTCTGCATTCGATGCATCTCGACTCCCTGGTTGCGCCGGCAGCTCAGCAGATGCCATGAAAGCACTACGAGAGCTCCTCAGCTCTGCTCGAAAACTCATTAGCCGCTCGCTTCCCTCACTGCAGGACATCAAAAACTTCCAGTAATGTTCTCACCACGACAGCCACCTGTTTCACGTTCTGCCCTCAGGGAGGCGCTACAGGTCAATATAAAGTCATGCACACTCATGAACATTATTTACAAGAACTAACTCATTTCCCTTCGCAGTCAGTGTCAGTTTACCTTGGAAGTAACAGCAGGTTTGAGCAGATCTGTGCAGCGATGGAGCCCATAAAAATGCCACGCTGTGCAGAACTGCAGCTGGTCTTAATGAAGCACTGATAAAAACACACTCTTCATCAAGCTCACCATGTATGGAAGCCCTAAAAGGTGAAGCCCCATTGGAATCTCAATGCATGATGGGAGTGCTGTGGTTAGGACTGGATGTTTGATACCCATCAAATAACTCTGTAATCCTACAGTTTGATCGTAGTCCAACTTTAGCTCTCTGTCCCATTAATTCTTTTTTTTTTTTGACAGATTTGGGGTAGGGTTATTTTTTGCCAGTCAGAAAGAGAAGTATTGGGAGTACTGCTCCTCTTCTTTTGTAATATATTCTCTGCTTTTTCCTTCCTCCGTCCCTCTCTGATTTGGTGGTGTTGCAGTGTTGGCTTCAGGAAGGCTGAGGGAAGGAAGAAGAATCTGTTAAAGGGATGAAGAGGGAGGGACGGGGAGACAGGGAAATACTTGGAATCTTGAGCTTGGACGAGCAGATAAAAACCGTGATTGCCTTGCCAGTGCCAGAGCATGATGAGGGGGGATGCAGTGAGCGCTTGTGACGGCCAAACATGGCCAAAAAAGCGGAAAGCAGGTCAGAAAACCCAAAAGATTTGAAACCAGCTCCTCGGTTAAGCTGCGGCTTATGCCCTCCAGCGGCAGCCCTCCCAATGATTTCCAATCAGTGGCAAACATCAAACCTTCTGGATGCGCCCAATACGTTTTGAACATTACCAATTTCTATCTTTCCAATTGTACAGCTGTAAAGTTTTCTTCCTTTTCCTCAAGGTTGCAGAGAGCAACATTTCAAGGTTTTCTTTTTTCTTGGAGACTGAAAGCAGATGGAGGTGAGGATGAGGATGTGCAGGGAAATTTAAGTAGGCTCTCGCTCTGTGTACTGTAGCAGAAAAAATGGATGTGATGCGGATCAAAAAGGGGATTACATGTTCATTATTTTTGTGTACTGACCCCGAGAGAAATGAAAAAGATCGGTGCTGGGCTCAGGGTGAAATTAAAGTTCCATCTTAAATCTTATGTGGCTGCGTCTGATGACAATAAAACTTTATGAGATGACTAGCCGGCTCAGGGAGGGATTTGGACGTCGCAACTTGTATAAACTGAGATTTTTCAGCCTTCATTCCAGAAAAGCGGATAAACAAGAGGCCGGAATGGGAGGTGTTGAGGATATAAGGGTGAGATGAGAGAGACGGACGGTGGGGGCAGCAAAGGTCGCATGCTTGGTTCCCAGTATCTGTGAGGTGGAAGTGAACTGAGGGCAGCGGTGACACAAACTCACATTTGTTCTCACCTCCTAAAGCTTTGTAGGCACTGATGCTGCACAAATGGATCCTGAGGAACATGAGGAGGAGCAAGGCTTGGCATGGGATGATGTGGAGGATGAGGAGGAGGCAGAGGAGGAGGATGCTGAGGAAGAGGGCTGAGCAGCTGTAGGGCTTTCTTAAGTCGGGGCAGGGACCTCTGGAGGGGGGAGTGAAGAGACACAAAGCGGCCTCCTGGTCCTACCTCCTCCACCTCCTGTCCCCCCTCTTCCTGGCCTTCGTGACTCACGGTGGGAGGGCTGACGAATCGGAGAGCTGACTGGCTAGGAAAGCTGGGGAGGCGGCGATCTGATTGGCCGCCGGTTTTTGACTATAGACACACATAAAAAGGCGAGATGTGAGTTCTAACTATCTCCCGCTGAAAAGCTACCTGAATAATTGTGGGTGATTTTTTAAAATCTGGTCATTTAACGATAAAACAAGACTTGTTTTAGCTGAAATCTGATCCAGTGGTGGACAAGATGGATTTGTGGGGGTGACATGGGAATAATGTGGCCTGGGTTCAGGGTGTAAGCTTGTTGAATGACCGACCTGCTCTGTACCTGTGTTTCTTTCACTAAAGGCGTGTAAAACCTGGAGAAAGATGAGTTTATGGTTCTTTTCTACACTCAGAAATAAAGTTTTTGGATGTGGCCAAATAGTAAAACAGGATTTTTTAAAAATTGTATCTTGTTAATAAAAGGAAAAACAAATGACCATTATGTTCCCTACATAATTGTGTAACATAATTAACACTAAAGTTTATACTGAAAGTTGCATTGGTAAGGTCATTTAGATGTTTGTCTAGCTGCCAAATGGAAAATATTGAGAATAAAATTCTGGAAGTGCTCCAGTTTTGATAAGAAGCATTTATTGTGACGGATTGTGGGTTTTACTTGTACTCCTCAATTTAAAATAACACTTTGTGACTTTCCGACTTTAAAACTCTATGATTCTGAATTATTTGGATGTTGCACCGACATGAACATTCCTGGAGCTTCTTCACCTTGCTGCATTCTGAGGTTGAGAAACTGCACCTCACAACTTTTATTTCTATCCTGGAGCATTGCGTTTCATATCCACTTCGCTTTACAGGACAGATCAGTGCACTTGTCGTTTTGAACGGCACCGTGGCAAATTCAGTAAATAAACACAAGAGGACATTATTGGAGGAAGCGAGGAAAAGAAAAGAAAAGAAAGAGATGAAGTGGCAGAGTAAAAGTCAACATTGGACTGACTTTTAGTGGCTGGAGAGAGCTCAGAGATGCTCAATGAAAAAGGCATCACTGTCTCATCTCTGACCTCTGTGGCAGGAATTTCTGTCAAGATGGATGATTTTAATTCTGTATCCTTCCCCAGGAGAGAACCAGGGGTTAAAATTATATGGATTTGACTGTCGAGTCTATTTTACCTATGAAACATTATGGTGTGCGTCCTGTCCAGTCTCTCCTTGACTCAACTATATCACAGGATGGATGGCACAGAATTTTCTTCATTTCAATGAAAGAGACTGAGATCTTTGACCTTTCCTTCTTGGCCACATATGAAAAATCCAGCATCACATATTCTGGTGCGAAAAAGCACCCTTGGTTTTTAAATCAACGATGTGGTTGAATCAACCTTTTTTTTTTAAAAGTCAGTTAAGATAGCTGGAAAAAAACAAGTCTCTCCAGTCTAGATACCACTTAGAGACAGTGTAACTTCGGTTCACTGGCTTCCTGTCTATTTATAAATGCATTAAAATGATTTTATATTAAGGGTTCTTAATGGTCTTGTAGTCATGTGCTTTTAAATCAGCTGACCAGATTGTTTTTAACATTACCTAAAACATTTAATAAATCAAGAGGAGAAGGAGCCCTTTAAAGAGCTTTAGAAATAAATGGGTAGGGTATAAAAGTCATATTATCTCCCTTTGTTTTGGACATTAAACAGGCAGGAATTTCCAGAGAGTTAGTTGTTAAACAGGTAATTAATTCAAATGGAAACTTGTCCAAATCCGATTTAAGAAAGAAGAACAAGTCAAAGTTATAAGTGCCTAAAATCTGATAAACACTAATGGAAAGAAGAGTAGATGGAGAAGTATCAGAGTGTACAACAGAGATCTGTCACAGGCAGAAGTGCTACATTAAGGATTATAATGAAGCAAAGTTAATGATGCGCCATAAACTCTTAATTTACTGTAGTTTGTTCACTGTTCATGATCACAGCTGTACAGAAATCTAAACCATTTAACCCACTGCCCTCGCTTCTGTACTGGGATGGTTATGAAACTGCGAAGAAATCCCACAAAAGTAAAAAAATATCCATACTTGATCTTTAAGTTAATTTTTTCTCACATCTGGAACAATTCTTTAAATACTAATTAAATGTGAAAGTTTAGGCTTAACCCAGCTCCTTTTCCACAAGCTGCCAAAATCAAGTACAGTATTTCCTAATCCTTCTCATTCAACATAGAGGTATAATTAAGGGAAAGAGGGATGAATATGTTACTTAATACGAGTAACCCACAGTGAGCAACACATGGCTATGAGGAGGAGGAGGGTGGAAAATGAGAAGATGATGAGCCAACGCTGAGAAGCGTTATTGTTCCTGAATGACATTAGCTGTGACAGCTGTGTACACATGAAGGATGATAAGCAGCTCTGTAAGTGGATATCAGTCTTCATGACAAATTTGATGTGAGAGTGTGCAGCACTGTTGTGATTCATAGCACTCAAAAAATGAGCTAAACAGCATCAGAAGCCTAAAAATAAAGGATTATACAAAATCAGAAAGTTTAACTCAGAAATCTTTTCTTTGATCTGTTTGCGGATCACTTTTAATATAATACAGACACAAAGTCAGTGTAGAATAAATCATTATGCAAGTACTTCTTTTTACCTTCAGCACTGATAAACGGAGGATAAATGAGCTGAAACGTAAAGATGACACGCTGAAGAGTTTTTGGTCTTAAGGTCGTACCTTGGTTGTTCAAGGAGGTAAAATCATTATTAAATAATTATGAGCTGTTAGCTGACAACATTAAATAATGTTAGCATCTAGAAAGCTGCAAAGATGCATGTTTAATATATGTGTGTGCTTGTATATAATTATGTATACGGTATAGAATAAAAATTCTGAGCATGCATTTATTATAACTGGGGTCCTTAAAGGGCAAATTGCAGGTCATGCTGCTCAGTCAGTGCTGGACATGCCTGATGAGTTTGGAAATGTGTGTTAGATTTTTTATGTTTAAGTTAAAAAGTGCTTCTGTTTATGTACTGTGAATAGAGACGATAGAAGTTATGTAGCTGTGATCAGCTCAATAATTTTTCATGATGTTCAGAAAGTGCAAAGACTCCAGGCTTTCAGGACACTGAGTTGCACGTTTTTCAGAAATAGTTTGAAAGCTCCCCTGCCAGAGTGCATTTCATGAAACTGAAGTCTGTTTTAATTAAAGTCAGAGGGGCATTATTAAAGCTACCGTGCATTGAAGTGTAACATATTGGATAGATTATTTATTAAGTACAATCTGAATACGTCAGATAGGAATATGTGATCATTTGGGCTTATTTGCTAAATGTGTCTGGTGTTGAACAGCATGACACTCCTAAAGGTGTGAGCCACATCACTGCTGGGCTGAAAGGCATAAAAACTGACAATAAAACAACTAGTTGTAGTACACGTTTAGACTTTTTTTTCTATATAGAATCTATATCAATCCCTTACGGGAAATTCAAACATCTGCATTTAACCCATCTCTGGGGGAACCAATGAACTATTAGGCCAGAGAGCAGTGGGCATCTACAGCAAGTTATGGAGCAATGGGTGGGGGTTAAGGACCTTGCTCAGGGGTCCAAAGTGGATAGCCACCCTCCCCCTTTTCAACATAAAGCAGCTGGAAGCCAACCTGCAAATTGCTTTTTAAGGTAGAACAACGGAAAACATTCATAACAATCACTCAGACTTCTGAGACAACGTGTGGGAGTTGTGTTATTTGTGATTCTGCTTCCGTGAGGTTGTGTGCTAAGGCATCGATAACATCCTGGCCATTCATACCACTCACCTTGATTAGAGGGTTGATGACCCCAACGTTGGCACTGGAATTGAAGACCTTGTTGAAGCCTGTCTCTCTGTTGACTAATTCCAGCTGGTAGAACTTCTTGTCATCCTACAAAAAACAACACATTTAAATAAAAATCCACTTGAAGCTTCAAAACTACTTAAATAATACATCCAAATTGAGCATTTTTAAAAACTGTCTGTGTATTTTTTTTTATCTATGTTTTATGTGTTGTATGAAACATCTAATCAGTCTAATACTTGTCTACTCACCACCAGCTTTTTGACCAGAGCTTCTCTCTCTGTGACCATTTCTCTGAGTTCTGCTATAAGATGTAAGTCTTCTGGCCGGCTTTCTCTATTTCTTAACTTGTCCTCCGTCCCCTCCAACCTGGACAAGAGGAGCATAGAAAGCTCAGGAAAGTGAGAATTACGTAACGTTATTACCAACTTCCGGAGCCTGACTAAGAACAGACTTGACACACATTCCTGCAGCTTACAGTATTTGTAGGGCAGAAATCTTGTCTTTGAGGACCTCCTGAGCCTTGTTGAAATCAGCCAACATGATTTGGGTTTCTCTGTGACGAACAGCGTGTAGCTCCCCAAGGTCCCTCTCATGCCTCTTTGTGAGGTCCTGCTCATGGGCTCTGTGGCAGAAGAGGTTTAGAGGCTTTTAGACTTCTTTGATTTCCTGGTGGGAACCATCAGTGCTACCACGACTCATTAAATTTGCAAGATGTGCAGCTGCAAACTGAGCTCAGTTGGGATGTGAAGCAGAGCTTAAATGCATGGTATCCATGGCGACTGCATTAGTAGCAGGTTATTAATTGGTGCATGTCTGCTTTCTAAGTCAAAGAAAGTGGTGAACAGGTTTGTAGGTGACTGTTTTTATTTTCACTGCACCATCTGGATTAGGGACCCTGCTTCCAAATAAGTTTTTAGTAATTCTGTAGCATATTGAGTAAAATAACAGTTGTGATTCTGATTTATTCTGGTTGTCACAATTGAAAGAGGAGGCACAGATAACCAGATGCACATGAGGGCTTCACTGCACAGAATATGTTAAATTTAAATTCACATTTGTACAAAATAAAAAAAAATGTACTGGATTTTCTTAACCCTTTGATGCATGTATTATCAAGAAAAAATGCCACCTGTTTTTTGCAAACAGTAATTTATCTCCAGAGACAAATACAGTGATGCTTTTTCATTTCTTAATCATATTTAACTTTTCATTTTTTATCTATTTTCATAGTTTATTCAAAATGATTAATTAAATATTATATTGATATTCTATAATAATATGGCTGGATCATTTTTCTTTTCCTGTTTATCACAAAAAAAGTTTGGTTATTACAATGTATGAATGCACATAATATAAATATTCATTCTACAGTAAGTGACAATGTATTGCATGACTCACTGATGTCTCGTGAAGTGTCAAAATTACAAATTTTCCATCCCCCCCCAGGGCTGTACGTTAACTTTTTAAGCTTTTAGCACTGGTGCTACAAAGGTTTTAGGTTTATAGCACAAAACAAGAAGTTGTAGCACCCAAAACTAAATTTCCCTAAAATCTTTAGAACACCCAAATATTAGTTGTATATCAGTACTTAAAGGAATACTTCACCCTCATTATGATGTGCCTTCATTTTCTATGTACCCTCATGCTGATTAACACTCTGAAACACTTTTTCGATATTTATCATGCAGATGGAGATATGGGGAGGTTTCGTGTTGCCTCAGTTCGGCTACAATGATGTTGAACGACAGTGTTGGGAAAGTTCATTTTCTACATGAACTAGATCAAATTTCAAAATTTTTTAACTAAGTTCACGGTTTCAAAAATTAAGTTCACAGTTCTTTTTTTTTCAATACGTTTCTTCAAGCTATTACCCTCAGAATACTGGCTTTTTCCAATCATTACTTCTCATACAATCCACACTTAAGCAGCTTTTATCCCTCTGAAGGCTATTCTCAAACAACATGAAGAGAAACTTGATGGTCTTTTTAATGAGGAATTATTAGACAATTTGAGGTAGGAACCATGAAGGAAACAAAGGATGTACCTCAAAGTGTAATATTGAAAAAAAAAAATTCATCTTTACATTGGAAGTAACATAAAAGTTTTGTGAATCAAGTTTTTTTATTTATTTGTTTGGATAAAAACATGTTATAGAACTTTACTAAAGTTAAGATAAGTAGCTACAACATTCAGCCTATATAAATAATAAGAAGCTAAATAACCTTTTCCTCACTGGATCATCACGGATCCATCCATCCATTTTCTGAACCGCTTAATCCAATTGGGTTGCTGGAGCCTATCCCAGCTGTCAACGGGCGAAATCGGAAAGCCGAAAGCCCTGGACAGGTCGCCAGTCTGTCGCAGGGCCGACATGGAGAGACAGACAACCACTCACACACACACTCACTCCTAGGGAGAATTTAGAGTGCCCAGTTATTTTGCCTTCAGTGTATAAGATATTTGTT
The DNA here is from genome assembly GCA_036024015.1 of Craterocephalus amniculus. Taxonomy (NCBI): domain Eukaryota; kingdom Metazoa; phylum Chordata; class Actinopteri; order Atheriniformes; family Atherinidae; genus Craterocephalus; species Craterocephalus amniculus. The sequence continues at coordinate 5,698 of JAVQJG010089346.1, read as the reverse complement.
TAAACCTGAGCTAAATACATCAGCCAAGAAAATAAGAGTAAACAAACTCTCTAATGCTGTGTAATCCAGGAAGATGTTCCCTCGCTTCAAAAGCCGTCGTTTCTAGCTTCGATTGATTTTCAAACAAAAAAGTATGACCTTCTCTCATGAGCTAAGGAAACACATTTCTCCTGGAAGTAATCATGTTGACGTGATCTGGAAGTTTAAAGTCATAGCATTTTTCCTTGCGGCCTTCCTGAAATAAATTGATAATTAAGTTGATATAAGTCTTCTAAGATAGTAAGTTGTGTTTATTCAGTTTCTCGGTGTTAGCCTCAGCTCTCTTGGCTAAATATAGTCAAAAAATAGTTTTAAAAAAAGAAAAAAGAAGAAGAACATAAAACGTAAAATCTGTGGTTCGCAATTGATTGGGTGATGTCATTCTGACCATGTGGATTTCCTGTATTAAAGACTGTGGCTGCAATACAAAGTCATGAAATAATAGATGCACAGTTGTGCTCAATGACTGAAAGATAAAAGCGGTTAATGATCACTGACATCTAGTGGTAAAGATTGGCATAGAAATTATATCAAAAGCCAGCATTGTTGGGAATGGATAGTTACTATCAGCAGATAAACATTTTCTAGACATAAACATCTTTTCTTCTATAAATGTGAAGTAAAACTCATGGCACAAATATGGCAGCTTTTAATCTGTGGACTCATGGCAAATAGATGTAAATGGCTCACTTGTAAACATAGCTGTTATTTTAGTTATTACATGCCTATTAAACAGTCTTTAATGATTACATTTTTGTGTTGATTTCATGACACACTACACTTTTAAAAGTTATTTTCTTGAAAGTCTGCATCTGTTTTTAAAGATAACTTGGCAATTAGCAGCCAGTTTTTATCAAACCTCATCAGTTCATATCTTGTTCTAAAACTATTTCCAGTTCATTTAGGTTTTTTTTTTTTTTTTAAAAAGCTTTTAACAGGATCTTTTTGAAGATCTGAAGTCAAAAAGGTTTGATTGACAGAAATCCTACATGTGGTTCTCTCAGAAACCATTCTTTATAGTCTAGGTGATCGTTTAGGATCTGAACGAAAATTGTGGTTTAAAAAACGTTGGAAATTTGATTTACTTCACTTCTGTGATAAAACTGATTTAAAAAAAGGGTAAGCTCTAAAGCTTTATTGCGATTTCAGGCTATTGAGTATTTGACCTCAGATTTCTTGGAGGTTCTAAACATTTGTCTTGCCTTTCTTTGTCATCTGTAAAAGTGCACAAAAACAATGCACTGACCTTTACGATAATGTTGAAGATTGTCTTCAAACTCACATGCTGTAGGTCTCATTGTTTTGGACAGCTACACTCCGTTATAGGCTACACAGTTTTAAGATTGTGTCTTTAAAATACTCTCTGAGACAAGTCAGGTCTAAAGGCAATATCATGTTTATATTCAGTTTCAATGACAGACCTGTATGACTGACAATTACACAATATATCAATTTTATTAATATTTTTCCAAGTCAGCGCAGCTGAAACAAAAGGTGCCGCTTTAATAGAGCTAACAGGAACCAATGCCAATCCCTATCTCCTCTTTTAAAAACAAACCCACTCTGCAGTCCAGTATATAGCCAGGCAGGATGGCCCAAACTTTTCTGAATATGAAGCTAAAAAGCAATGAAACCCCTGCAGAAGCTTTTTACACACGGATGTGACACTGGAAAAAACTTTTTTGTAGACATGAGAAATCATACAGTACCAATTAGTACAAACTTAACTTCAAACTTAACACAGCAGTCGGACCAAGTGGATTAAAAGAAATCTGATATATATGACCCATCCTGTTCATAACAAACTCATGAGGAGGCGGTTGCTTCCTTTCTTTGCTGAGAAAATATCTGACAACAAACAGGAACGTAATAATCTTGAATCACACAGAAACAAGCAGGTGCAGTTTCACAAAATAGCACACATATGTGCTGAAGGTCTTTCTGCATTCTTCTACTAAGATTTCCTATGAAAAAAAACAAAACAAAACACAATGTAGGTCTTCATGAAACATCCTTTAATGATATTCCGTATTTTGAGTGCCCTTTGTGGTTCAAGTCCGTCTTCTGTTGCACATTTAAGGCAACTCTGATACAGCTGTGGTAAATGGTAAAAACCAAATGTGCCAAGAATAGTGTTTTGGTTGCAAAGAAAATATAAAATACTAAACTTGATCTTGGCGCATTTCATCTTCTCCTATCTGTTTTGATATGTTTCTTACATCAGCTTCTTACTTTCTGTTAAAAAGTAAGAAAACAAAACAACAGGAAAAAATACTATTCAGTTCTGAGCATCTTTCTCATTTAACTCCTCAGTATGTTTATAAATATGTCAGCCAGCACAACATGTAAATTTATGTCTGGCTGAAGGAGTAAAATGTGTATTCCCATGTTGGTTGGGCTGCATCTAGGCTGTTTCTATGTGAGTAGGTTATTATCGGCTACATAAACTAGTCAGGCTTTTTTTTTTTTTTTTACTTTTTTCTTTTTTAAACATCAGCTCATTGAAAACTGGATTTAGTTGATGAAAATAAATTGTCATCGCTTGCTGTTTAATACAAAAAAGGGCTGGACCTGCCCTCACACCCCTCGGTTCATCTGGGTCTCTGTAAACGGGACATCCCCGGTTTTATGTCTGCCCGTCACATCACATTTTCTTTCGCATATTAACAACCGCGTTGCCGCACAGCAGCCGGTCCCGCTCGCGCACCTCCTCCTGCAGCTTGGCCTCGGTCACGCGGAGCTGGCGAATGGTCGCCTTCATCTCCTTCATCTTCACCTCCATCAGGGCGATGATGTCCCGCTGCTCGTTCAGCTTCCGCAGCAGCTCTGCGGACGTGGTGCCGGTGGTCAGAGAGTACGAGTGGTCCAGCGGGCTGCTGGTCACGCTGACAAAGTGCACCGGCACCTCGTTCGCCCCGGCTTCCACTGAAGAGTCCTCGCCTGTGAGCTCCTCTATGCTGCCAATGGGCGCCGTGTAACAGGTCCCCTCTGACTGGGCGGGCAGCCGCGCCGTGCCCAGGTACTCCCCGTTTTGGCCTATCTGCACCACGGTGATGTTTTCGTCGCCCGCCTCGCCCCCGGCACTGCCCTCGGCCACCACGGCCGTGTTGCCCAGCACGCTGGTGCTGATGATCCTGGAGGTCGGCACGGCGGCCGGGGACGGAGCTGCCGCGGACACCTTCCTCCCTCTGCCCCGCCGGCTCCTCCGCTCATTCACGCCCCTCAGAGGGAACAGGGACGGTACTCGGACGCTGTAGGTTTTCCTCCCACCTGCAAAATGCACGCTGCAGACTCGGTGTCCCGTTGTGGGCTGGAAGGTGCTGAAGCAGCCGCTGACCCCGGCCCGGGAGATGTTCCTCAGCCACTGCTCCCTCAGCGTGGTGTCCTTAGGAAATGTGTAGAAACGCAGGTCCCGGTCCCTGTGCGAGTTGTTGTAGCAGCCGGGGACGCAGCAGGTGAACCCGGGCATGTTTTCTCCGAAGTCGAGACTACAAACGCGGTGATCAGATTGTGTTGAGATTATTTTTATTGATGTTTCTTTTTCTATGCGTTGTTATCAAGCCCGACGGCCTGCGAGCAAAACTACACGTCCCACAACGCTAACGACTTCCTGTTTTTTTGTTTTTTTTTTTACCAAAATTGAGCCGCGGTCTTTCGTAAAACACCTGAATCCATCAGAGTTTATCCAAACTCAAGGTGTAAGTAAGTCCTGGTCGCTAAATAATCAATGCTGATATTTTATTTCGGCGACATATGTCTTGTTTTGTTCTCCGGTTTGTTATCAAGCCAACTGCCCCCCACTGAGAACTAAATATCCCATGATGCACTGCGCGCATTTCCTGAATCTGACAGTAATATAGCGCTCCTGCTGGCCAAAGGCCAGATTACAAACATCTCTGGAGTTCAATGACTGTAAAATGTAGGTTATGATTCTAATGGATATGTTGATAAACATAATTTTAAGGTTTAGGGTGTTTTTTTAAATTTAATTTATTTACAGTCTTGTTACTCTCTCTACTCTCTCTCTCTCTCTCTCTCTTTCTCTGTAAATCAGTGTTATCTTTCATTCTGAAATGCCATATCTACAGGTGGTAATAACCTTAATCACTATCCTGATGGTATTGTGATGTAGTTATACAAAATGTCTTAGTTATTGTACTTTCAGAACATAATTGAAAATAAGGCAAATAAAACATTTTAAAAGAAGCAGACCAATCTGTTGGTTTCTTTAGCCAGGCTATTTGTTTTTAATTGCCTAATATTAAAACTGATTATGAAAACTATGGAAAAATATGGCCAATGTTTACCTTAAGTTTCACTTTGTTGCTCATTGTGCCAAATCACTAACAATTTATATCCCTAAATGTTTCAGTGTATTCATTCTGATAATGCACTGTGTTCATTTTTTCTCAAATAGTCTACCAGAAACAGGGCTCATTATGCAGAGCTAAGTGGATTACCAAACTAAACATTCAGAAGTCCATGTTAAACAAGTTAACATGCTATTGCTTTGAAAGGAAGGGGATAACCTCAGATATAGATGAAAGGAAACTGTTTTCATTAAGGTCTGTTTTGTCTACTAATAATCAAGAAAAATAAAAATGTCCTATACATCTGCGGCTCTACTCTACATCCAACATGGACAAACCATTCTTTCCATTAATCTCGGTCTCTGATCTGGCACACCCCGTTATTATTGTCATTTTAAGATATTTATCTGTATAAAATGGTTATGAGTGGAAATTTTTACTTGGAAAACTCAAGGCCACTTTTTTTATTATGCCAGTTATAAAGAATAGAAGTGGTAAAATTGGTTCTCTAGATAATTATAGACCCATAGCACTAGCTAGTGTTCTGTCTAAGGTTATTGAAAGAATCCTGTTTGATAGAGCTAGTGAGTATGTCACCTCTACTGACAACCAGTTTGGCTTTGAACCACAGCATGGTGCTGACATGTGTGTACATGCTCTTAAAGAAATAGTGAATCTTTACAAGGCTAAAAACTCCTCTGTTCTTATGTGTTTTATTGATTCTTCTAAAGCATTTGATAGAGTAAATCATAAAAAAGCTATTTATTAAGTTAAAACAACAGGGAGTGCCTGGGTACATTGTGAGGGTTCTTGCCCACTGGTATGCACACCAGACAATCCATATTAAATGGGGGGGTAGTATATCTGCCTCATTTGGGGTGTTCAATGGAGTGAGGCAGGGGGGAATTTTGTCCCCTGTGCTATTTCACTTATATATTAATGAGCTGTATGAGCGACTAAAAGCCTGCAGAACTGGTTGTCTTGTTGGGGGTTTGCTGGTGAACCATCTGATGTAAGCAGATGATCTTGTCACTTTTAGTCCAAGTAGTGCTGGGCTGCAGCAATTTCTTAATATATGTGCAGAATACGGGGAGGAATACGACATAAAGTATTATGCCAGCAAGAGTGCTGTCCTAATCTGTAGAACTAAGCAGGATAAAGTTTTTAAGCTTTGTAATATGAGGCTTGATGTTTGCCATCAGATTTAATATCTTGGTTATATTTTAAGGGATGATATGTGCGATGATGAGGATATATACAGACAATGTTGCAAGCTATATGCACAGGCCAACATAATTGCACGTACATTTTGTTTTTGTTCTAGGGCAGTAAAGGTGTCCCTTTTTAAA
>JAVQJG010089328.1:0-12996 GCA_036024015.1 Craterocephalus amniculus | reverse complement strand
AATATTTCAGTTGATTTGTAATGAATACACAATGTATGACATTTCATGTTTTTAATTGCATTACAGGAAATAAAGAACTTTATCACAATATTCTAATTTTCTGAGACAGACCTGTATATGCAAATGTCACCACACAATTTCAACTCACCTACTTTGATTTAAGAACTATTTTATGTTTTTGTAACATCTACAAAACTTGCCCTTACAACCCCAAATGCTAAATGGGAATAACAAAACGTAGTAATTTGGTAATGTCATAAACCCAGATTTTTATTCCCAATAGAACATAGACATCATATCAGATGCTAAAACTGAGACATTTCATGAAAAATGTGAGTTCAGTTTGAATTTGATCGCAGCAAGACATTCAAAAAAGTGGTTCTGGGGGATCTTCAGCATTGTGTAGCATCCCCTTCTTTTAGCAAGTGTCTGTAAATGTCTGGCAACACCAGTTCCAGGAGTTTTAGGAGAGGAATGTTGTCTCATTCTGATATGATGCAGGTTTCTAGCTGTTCTACAGTCCTGGATCTTCATTATGATGCTCCAAACATTTTTTATCACTGAAAGGTCAGGAGGCCAGTTTAGCATCTTCACTTGTCTACTGTGAAGCCACCGTGTTGTGAAGGATGCAGTATGTATTTTAGCATTGTCTTATTGAAATTTGTGTGGTGATGAAGCCTTCACAGATGTGGCAGCTGACCATAACAGGTATAAATGCAGCTCCGAATGTATGCTTTTGAGCTGAATGCTGATAGCGAGCTGGGTGGTCCATCTTCTCTTTAGTCTGCTGGAAACAATGTCCATGCTTTCCAAAAGGAATTTCAAATTTCGATTTATCTGACAACAGAACAGTTTTCCTCTTCACCTCAGACCATTTTAAATGATCTTTGTTCCAGATGGTTACATTTGGCTTTTTTGCATGATAGATCTTTAACTTGAATTTGTGGATTGCAGAGTGAACTGGGTTCACAGTCAGTGTCCCTGAGCCCCAGCGGTGATATCAAGTAGAGACTCATGAATGTTTTTAAGCAGTGCCACCTGAGGGCGTCTCTTTTATAAGGTACATGCTTTAAGTACAGTGGGGAAAGTCCTTTATCAGCATCCAGTCTCCCCACATCAAATGACTCTGCATTTATCTCCTCTGGGTTCCATCAACCTTGAAGGAAACTCAGCATCAGGCCGCACTTACTACTCTTTGAGGGTGCAATGCTTAACACTCCAAGAGTTGGTTGAGCTCTCTTTTGGACAGAAATATGTCAGCGTTACCCCTCTGTGAGACAGCAAAAAGTTCACTCAATTCTGCAGCCTGGTCCTGACTTCTTCAGTAAGTAAGCTAGGCAAGCTAGTGTCTCAAAAAGGTCAATGTTTATCAGAAATTGTAGCCGTCAAAGCTTGCCATTCCTTGATATTGTCCCTTGGGAGGTAATGGTTACAGGATGCAACTCCAGTTCTGTGAGCATGTCTTAGCCTGGAAATGACTGACAGTACTTGATTGAAGTCTGGAAACTAGCTATGAGGTTGGTGATGATATGCAGTATAAATATGATTTGTCATGTTAGGAAAAGAATAAAAAGCTTGGATTACAAACTGGGCATTCTAGTCAGCTCAGAGCATCATTTGAGGCAGAGAATAATTCCCTTTGGTGTGGACTTTGGGCTTTGTAATTCACAGATGTCTTACTTTTGCAAAAAGCTTTCTAACAGATATATGAAAGCTTAAAAATATGACATTACCCCTTTAAACCCTGCATGCAATACCCCTTTCAGCTTGCTTTAAGTAATGATGAAAGTATTACATTTATCTATGTGAACTGTGGCCGCACAAGATTATATACTGTGAAAAAAAATAGAGAAATCTTACTTTTAACTGGATATAGAAGGATCTGTGATGTGTCAGCGAGGGCTAACCTCAATCAGGCCATCAAGACAACATGCTTTCATTTGTACTTGTTAGCAACTGGTGGGACCTCAGACTGCAGGAGTCATAAAGGCGAAATAAACAGCATGGAGTAAACAAGCAGACATCATACCGATGAGTGGATAGGCAGTTTGAGTGAGGGTGGAAAACAAAAGAATGACATGCTAAAATGAAACACTGATAAAGAGGTATAGCTATTGTGTTTGAGAGAGGAAGGGTGCACGAGGAGTATTTTAAGCATTAAGTGCTCTGATAGTCTCAACGAGCATTGAACAACAAATTAGAGAGGAGAAATGAAAGAAAGTATCTGTACTACCTGGCGATCGCTATGTTTTGGTGTCAGGCAGTAGAATCTCCCACAATTTTTTTTTTTAACGCAAGTTATTACGTGATTTCGGGAGAATCCTGCCAGACAACCGGACACAGACACCAAAACATAGCAATCATCAGGTAATACAGATACTTTTGTTCATTTCTCCTCTGTAGTGCGTTGTCGGACACTCATTGAGACTATCAGAGCACTTCAGTGTGCAAAAAAACCCACGTTTTTAGGGCAAACTTAAGTGCACGGTGAGTTGCCCAATACTTGTCATTAGCTGGGCTGCTAGCTGCCTAGATACTGGAGCTATCTTGAAAATGTCTTTATTCATCACTCACATGTATGAAAGAAAAGATGAAAACAGACCCCAGGTTAAAAAAAGCCAAATTCTCCTTTAAGTGTGGATTTGTTTATATACTCCGCCTGGGTGGCTCCGAAGAGGACACCTGCTTCTTCAACTCAAACGCCTCCAAATAGTCCATTATCACATTGGTTAGAAATTCACACAATCGTTATTCACAGAGGGAGAAATAAAAGGGATGAAACTCTGTTGTCTTGGCTTATGCATCATCTTTTGTCAAGTCTAATTTGTATTAGCCTCCAGACAGACAAAGTCAGGAAATATGGGTGTAAGATGCATGTTCTGTGAAAATAGTAATGTTGAATTGAAGCAAGTCTGTCAGATGTACCGAGATGTGCAACAACTCAAGTCAGGAGAAGAGGTTTGCCGTGAAAGAGGAAACAGGCTCCAACTCTGACTGTCTGAAACTGACATTGATTTAATATAAGTCAGGGGGAGATTAGCTGATGGAGGAGATCTGATTGGCGTTATCTGTGCTGGATGGCAGCCGCTCAGCTTGTCACTGTCAGTGTCATTCATTTCAGAGACAACAAAATCTACTCAAGCCAAGACATTTCTATCAATATATCCAGGCATTTTGTCCCAAAAACCATGACAGGTACTTTCTCATTTAGGATCAAATGCTCGCAGAAGCCTTTAGAAATATATTTACACAACTTCCGTGAGGCATTTAACAATTTCTTAGGTCACATGAGATAAGTATTTTCTTCTTTTTCTTTTATGGTGCAGTACTTTAGAATAAAGCTACATGGTCACATGGATTTCTTGGCTACCACAGCTGGTTAGCTGTTAGCTGATAGTGTGGGGATTAATTGCATTAGGCGTAGTCTCTTAGCAAGCATAAAAAATGGGACAAAAACACCCTAACACAGCCTATTAAAATTCAATGAAACCAAGAAAAGAAAAAGACAAACAATCAAAAGTGTCTTTAATATTCATTTTGCAGCAGGCCTGCAACGGCCTGATATTGACGGTGGAATGAACGAGGGATTCATTAACATCTCCTCCCTCACTGCTTCCTCTCGCTGAGCCGCTCCTTGCTGCGTCGTCAAACTCACTTATCTCTGCGAAGCAATTAGCCACTGGAGGCTTCATTGACCTGAGCCTTTGTTAGACTAAGGGGTTACATTAGCATGGCCGTAGCCTGGCAGCCTTGGCAATGCACATGTCGCTGCCAATGTGAGCAGCACTGATAAAGAGGGGCCCTGCGGTGTGCACTTGGATGTGTGAGTGTGTGTTTTAGAAGATTTAGTAATAAAATTATCACTATATTAACTGCCCACTACCATCAGGACTCTTGCACTGAATACCTGTCCTGCTTTGGGTGTGTGGCTTAACTGTAAGAGTGAGTGTATCACATTTGTGACTTTCTGCTATAACAAATGCATATCTAGAAAAATTGGGAACTGAATGAATAGTATCATTGATAATGTGCAAAGCAGCTATCAGACTCCAGAAACAGCAATATACATTTTCATGCACAATGTCTCCATTGTGTTATGTGTTATGAGATGCATTCTTGCTCCCAAAATGACACATTTAATGCTTTTTTTTTTTTTGCCAACTGACGATTTAAGATTACACACATGCACATGACAATATTAGTTGCAGTGCTTGCGGGCAGGGGGAAAACATTGCACGCTGTCTTGGCTGAGCCTGTTACTATAAAGCCCACAGTGCTGTGCATGGCCTCTGACACGTAGTTGTTGAATGGTATACAGTAACAACAATCTTTAAAGCTCATCTCTAATTTGTGGAAATAGAATTTACCTTACTGTCGCACCATATTATTATCAGCATATAGCACACGCCCCGACAACAGAGAAAGAAACATAAATATGAATTTAACAGTCAGATAAACAGCACCCGTTTATGCTAAATAGATAAATAGCTCACCAGTGAGTGTTACAGTGTTTACACAAATGACAAAAGCAGCTAAATATGCATGCATGATTCATAATTAATTGTCCAAATGTACTACTCCTTCCATATTTACCAAATTAATGGTTTGTTTTCCTGAGAAATGCCTCCTGTCTGGTATGTTTGGGGAGAAATGGTGTCCTCATAAATTTCTCTGGCAGGTTAGGTATTGGGAGAGTGATGAGACAGAACAAGGGAGGATCAAACACAGAAACCATTAGTTCCGCAGTTTCCCAGGCCTGCTCCTGATTTCTACAACTTTAAAAACCATTACAGCAGAATTATTTCTAGTTCTCTGCTGCAGTCAAACTGATCCCTTTTTTCTTTTCTGCCTGCTAAAGCCGGGGCCCCACAAGAGTGTTTAAGTTCATTTATTCTTTTGCAAAGCTGGAATAAGGAAGAAAACTGCTTCACATCCCAATTTAAGACTAAGCAGAGTTCAGAGAAGAGACATGTTGAAAGATGGATGCAGAATTAGCCTTGTTGAGAAAATCAAAATCAAGTCAAAATTCAGTTATACCATTAAGGCCAATTGAGGCAAGACAAGTTTATTTATAGAGCAAGTTTCATCTACAATTCATTGGACAATTCAAGGTTCTTTATATTGCAGAACAGTGCAAACAGAACAGATTAAAGATATGATCAAATTTAAAATTTAAGCTTAAAAAAATTGTACAGATTTGAAATTTTAAATAGGAATTATGTAAATGACCAGGAGGGTCTTGATTTAAGTGTTTCTGCTGATCTGAGACTTTCTGTGAGTTTGTTCCAGATGTGCAGGGCATAAAAGCTGAATGCAGCGTTTCCATGTCTGGTTCTGACTCTGGGAACTGATAAAAGATCAGATCCACATGACCTGGGTGGTGTGCCGGGTTCAGTGGGTCAAGAGGCAACTTATGTATTTCGGTCCTAAAACATTCAGAACTTTGTAGACCAGTTTTCCCCCGGTAGTATTCTTATAATTTTCCCTGTTCAGTACCTTTATAGAATTATACATATGATTTATGACTTTTTATCATTGTAGTAGTTTTACAGTTGGATATACAATTAGATGTGCGGCTAGAGGAAGAACATGCAAACTTTTAAGATGCTGCTCAATAACCCTAATGTACTTTTGCATTTGATTTGCAAAGAAGCGTTTCAGGAAGACTGATGCTGCCTTCATGTGGTATGGGAAAGATGAACCTTTCCAACTGTAAAGTGGTAATTACCAGTGCAATATGTTCAAGTGCTTTTCATGTTGTTGTGAAGAGAAACATGGTGGACAAAAAGCGAACAATGATTAAATTCTTTTTTAAAATGGCATAAGTTAAAATGGAGATACTACTGTAAATAAAATAATCTATGCAACAACATTGAGGAAGCTACAAACAGCAGCAGAGAACATTTAGCATAACATGAAATTTACCAAACACAATCATCTCGCTGCTCTCCGCCATGTTGAAAGGTCAAAGTTGATCTCATCTCAGCAGCTCGGGTATCATAACATTTTTCCAGTTTCCCGGTGGAAATTAAGACATGAGTGGGTGTTCACGTCCAATTTTACGTCGGTTTTTGGTATTTACCATAAATACGATAGCACATGAAGGCAGCATGAGTTAAGGAAATAATCCTTTAATATACAATTTACTTACATAAGTTATTGGGCTGCTACAATAATGTTTTGATATCTTTTAATATAACTTATAAATCCAGGTATTCATAAGGTGTACTAAATGTTCACCAGACTACGCCACGCGATGCAGAGCCAACTGATATTTGGACACATTTGCAGAACCTCACAAGTGTGGCAGCACATCTGCTGGGACAGGCAGCCAGATGCTGTGCCCTCAGCCAGACCTCAGTCCAGAAGACGAGCACCACAGGCAGTGTGGCGGCAGCCTTTCTGTGTGCCCCACCCCGCTCACCCTCTCAGCTCAGGGCTTCCTGCCTCTGCAGCTGCCTCTGTGCCAGCCTGACAGATGTATCATCAGTGCAGATGCGAGTGGTGGGGATGGCAGAATAGAGGTAAATCACTGTGTAATCAACATGTGTGGCTGGGAGGTGATGGGGGCTCAGCGGGCACGCAAACATTTACAATTGGCCAGGCAGCCCTTGTAAACAGGAGTGGTTGTACAAAAGAGGCAGGCTGAATAATTGATGGGATGTAAGAGGATCTGGCTTTAGGGGATTTTTGGAGCATTGATTCTCGCTGAGAGGGAGTGAGCGGTGCAAGAAAGTGAAAGGCTTTGCTTCTGCCAACTGTTATTTATGCTTCTCTTTCTTTTCATTCTTACCTGGATGGGCTCTGCCGATTCAGTAGTTGCCAGGTATAGTTTTTCTTCTTTACCTCTTTTTTTCGGTGAGAGATTTTCCATCAGGCCGGTCATGCCAATGCCTGACAGTACCATAGCAAGAAAAAAAACTAAGGAAAAAAAAACAAAAGAAAAACAAAAGAGCAGATGGCTGCAGAGCGCGGGAGAGAAAAAGAAATGACAGAATTACAAAGATGATTTACAAAAGGAAATGAAGGAAATAAAACAAGCAGGAAGGGGATGGAGAGATGAGAGAGCAAAAGTAATAGACTCGGTAAAAGGGTAGAGAGAGCAACACAGTCATTACAAAACATTTCGTTCCATCCGCCTCTGGCACAAAATGTCAGAAAACAACTGATATAAGTATTACATTTCCCCATTTTACCTGGATGAAAGTCATTCCCAACTTATGACTGCACACACACGCACACACACAAAAATCATACATGCTGGTAACTCTTTCATCTTACCAGCTGCAGGGCTTATAGCACGAGCTGATATAAATAAATTCACTAGTTTGGTTTCCAAGCCATGTCTGCCTCCACACGCACACATACACACACAAACAAACACACACACATAAAAAAAACAAGCACAAAAGGTTTCACAGACTCTTTTGACTTTGCACTTCACATTCACATCATGTCCACACAGTAAGAAACAAGCTTATCTGTGGCTGTTCTGCTTGTGCTGAACTTTTCAGAAGCAGGAGAAATCTTAGTTTTGTGTCATCAAAAAGAATCGGTATCAAGATGTGACTTTTCACAGCACTGGCCGCAGGTGAACGCACTCCTGCCGTGTTATAGTTGCTAAAGGGAAAGCTGCTCTATCTGAATACATTATTTTAACAAATTCATGTAGTTATACGTCCAGCTTTGACTGCGTGCTGACTGTTTTTAACTGAAAACCTCAGAAATGTTACGGTACATTGTAGCATACATCGGACATAAAGGAGAAAACTCACATTTTTCTCCATCCCCAAGTGACTTTAGTTGCTGTGGTAATTCAAAGTCTGGGTCTCTCTTACTGTAACACTTTGCAATTAGCTATGATGGCTATGCTAATGCATTCCCTCTTCTTGGCAGCTCTCTTTGCTTTCCTACAGAGCTCGTATGTCTGGGGAAAGGGAATAGAAATGAGGCCTTCTTTGGACTTTGTTTTGCTCCAGGATTTGCTTCATCTTTACTTCAAATCAGACCCATTTTGTACACGAACTTACTGAGAATAGTGGGTGGCTTCTCCCAGACGAGAGACATGTGTTTGTTTGGCATTGAGTGGGTGGGTTACATCATCTAGCTGTCCGCCTCATGGCCATGCGCTCCTTTGTGCCGACACAAAGACGACGCGCTAAGACCATCATCAGTGGAAATTAGCTCAGTAGCGGTGAAAGCGCTCGCTTCTCACAATAGCCAGTGGCCATGCTAAATCATTAGCCTGTCACATCGTTGGGGTTGAGTCCAATTATTCTCTCAATCCGCCTCCAAACCAAATTGCATTATTGCAATTATATCCATTGCATGACATATTGTCACAGTGAGGGTGTATGAGATGGGGAATAGGGAGCAGGCCTGAAAAAAATGAAGGAGATGGAGGGGAGAAATTATTGGTGGCATTATCATGCAGTGCTGAATGTCTCATTCTTTGCTCCCCGGTTCTTTAAAGGGCACATTGATTATATTTTCAGTTGTAATGGGTCTTTGTATTTTCGACACAGCATGTCTTCCAGTCACCCTTCCTCTTATTTTCTAATCATTGATTAAGATGTGTCCATGTGGACTTTGTTACGGGACAGATCCTTGTCACTTGCTACACTTTTCCACCTCTGCCTCCCTCTTTGCTATCACTCTCAGTGAATGTCTTCACACTCTCCCCCTGCCTTTGTCGTTCACACATCTCTTAGTACAGCTTTTGCCGTCACAGCAGCCATGTCATCAGGCTGTCAGAGCTAATCAGAGCATGGTGCTGCTGATCACTGAGCATCAGAACATTTTCAAGACCTTCCCACTGTGATGAAGTCTGAGGTGTGTTTCAGAGCGGTCCTGTCAAACACACCACCAGCTCTTTTTGTATCACCTGCATGAAGATCATATAAGCCTCAAAGAGAAACAGGTCTGCCAATGCAATGCGTTAGAGATGACATTAAAATAAATCTAATTAAATCAATCCAATATTGATTCTTCATATAACTCAGAGATTAATTTGTTTATTCGTTGTCACAGTGACAAAACTAACCGTACTCCTGTGTGACTTAACAATGTTTAATGAGATATTTAATTGCGATTAATCCAGAGTGTCCTGATATAACTTGTGATTAATTGCACATGAACGAAAGATTTTTTCATTCTCTTCTTAATGTACCATACCAGGATTTTTATTATGTTTGATGGGAAATGGACTGGACTTGTATAGTGCTTTTCTAGTCACATGACCACTCAAAACTGCTTTGACACAACATATTTTATTCACACATTCACACAGCACTTACTATGTTCTTTCTAAACACATTCATACCTCCAATAGGCACATCAGGAGGCAATGTGGGGTCATTGTCTTGCCCAAGGACACTTTAACATGTAGTCAGAAGGCTGGGAATAATAATAAGGCAATTTAATTGTCATATTTACCCACCTGAGGTTGAATGACTTACCACACACAAACACACTCATTTTCATTTAGAAACAAACATACTCTAAACAGGAGTAACATGCCTGCAGTGCTCCTGCACCATTTCCAATTTCTCTAGGTTGTTGCTTGAAGAATTATCAGACCTCTTCGCTGGGAGCTGTCATCATGGTCTGTCTTTTGAGGAAGAGGAGGGCTCTCTGAATCAGCTGTGAGCTGCACAGCAGGTGGTATTTGAGTTGTGACGCACAACGGTGGTAAGTCAGTTCACTTCGACAGCAAGACAAGTATGTTTGTGTAGCAGATTTCATGTACCAGACAATTCAAAGTGCTTTACTGTGATGCAGAAGATAAAAATGGAGACTGTAGAAAAGAAATGATCTCAGTGTTGTCCAGAGAACCATCTTGCAGAGCTTTAAAGCTAAATTGTTGAGTCAAAGACCCATTCTGTGTCCATTTCTGCTTCAGAACTATAACATTAATTCTGCATCACTTCCTCAAAGTACACAGATGGTTGTGAGTAAAAAACAACAGTAGCGCAATTAAATGGGATTTGCCTTAACAAGTCATTGGTTTGACAGCCCAAAGAATTTTTTTTTTTTTTTGGGGGGGGGGCGGGGTTATATCTACCATTCATTACCATTATCCATTAGGGGGCAGAAAACAAGTTTCATATTGTATTCTGCAGAGTTTTTAGCAGCTTTTTTACCATATAGTGATACAAAGTGTCTCAGAAATGTGTATCAAATATGATAGGTTTGGCTTGATAGGGTTAAAGCTGACAAAATTTAGAAAAATATAATCTATTTGTAATGAGTGAATTATCACTTTGACATCATCATAATTGTAATTTTGATTTAAAAACAAGTCTCATCTGTTCGGATGACATAAAATGGAAGGGCCACCTCAGGGGTTGCTGGATATTCCCAAACCATTTCTACGCCCATGATCTACAGTGATAGCATTAATGCGTACGCTAATTTCAGACCACTTATTTGAGAGTAATGGAAGCTGTTTTCCTTTACTGTCCCAGTTTCTTCATGTTTGTGTTGGTTTATGTGCCCTTGCAGTGTGAGGACCAGTGCCTGTCTGCAGTGAGAAATTGGACTCAGATGTAATTAGACTTGGTAATGATGTGGCATATTTACAGCCTAAGCCCTCTGCTAATGATACGTTCACGCTGCACTTCAAAAAGCCAGTATGGGAAATGCTCCATGTTAGTTAGTCAGCCATCAGTAATAGATTATTCATTTATAGCCAGGACCTTGTGCACATTCGACAAGTCCTTAGAGATGCTTGGACTGAACACAGTTTGGACAGCTAACTAATCACTCTGGAAGCATACAAAACTGAGCTTCATCGACTCAAACTTTTCTTGGTTGTTTGGCTTTTATGCTGGTGTTTTAACTCGTATTCCTGGGGGGCATTGGGGGTGGGATTAGAGCCAACAGATCCTCTAAATTCAGATGATTCTAAAACACCTTAAGTTAAAGAAAAGCTTAGTTGAAATTGAACAAATGTAATTGAATCAAGTAATGCACCTCAAACTTTACACAAAGCACAACATGTCAGAGTTTTCAGCAGTAAATAAAGAAAAATTATATGAAGATAAGAACGCTGGTAACAAATAATCCTTAACAACGAGAAACTACATCTGCATTATACATTTTTTATTTGTCTGACCATTTAAAGGGGAAAACAAGCGATATTGTTGGGGATTGAGATCAAACAGACGTGTGTCGTGATTGACAGTTTCTTCTATTACAAGGAAGGAGACCACCCTTGTAAACAACAGGTTCGATGTCAACACAGAGAGACGGTGTGTGGCGTCATGGTATGTTCCAGATGGAATTACACATCTAGAGCTTCACATTGCACATTTTTTATTTTTTCAACCTAGAAATGATTAATTTTCGCTTGTTGCTCCTTTAAAGTAGGATTGTTTTTCTTTCCAGGCCCTCTGCAACTAATAACTGATTATACAGTCAGTCTTTTTATACCACTACAGTGTGCCGTGTCATCTTCTATCATCTCTACCTGTCTGCTGAATGGTTCCTGTCAAAACAAAAGGAGAATAAAATAACAATAAAGTTATTTTCTGCTAGCTTTGGTGGGGTTATTGACAGGACACACACCAGTGTTACCCTGCTGTTAACATGCGTAGCAAGTACATAGCACGGACTACCGATGTAAATACTATCAGGAAGGATTGAAATCTGATCATTTATATGGAAATTGTACTTAGCTGGTTTTCTTCCATTCAAGAGGCAGGGTGTTTACGTCTGGTAGGACCCTTCAGCCATACCACAATTCAACTGGATTACAACAACAATTCAGATCGCTTTCATGTGATTATAAAAGAATTATTGATGCCACTACTTTCTGTATAACATAACTTTTCATTTTTGTGTCAATCAGTGAAGAAGAAAACTTTCTCATCTGTTGGTGCAGGACAGCTTTTGTCTCCACAACATCAGAGTAAAATGTGGGGCTCAGAACTTTTAGAATGTTTGCCTGCCTACCTTCCAGCTCTGACCACAAGCCTTTCCTCTTTGCCAGTGCTGGGAATCATCCTGCATGTACGTTTGGTTGTGTTGACCCCCAAAGCTCTTTACATTGTAGTCCATCAGAGTTCACACCTCCCTGGTTTAAAGATTTAAATGATAAAAAAAGGATTTATAAGGTACAGCAACCCTCCAACTTGTCCAATGAATTAAACATTGAATGCATTGAAATTTTCAGTCCATCCTTTAAATTCTGTCATCTGCATTTTATACCATGCCACAGTTATGCTCTGCCGTCTTGTATGTGCTTGTCAAAACCCCAGTGTTTGCTCTGATAATTACTCTTTGACAAGTGTTACCTCATTATTGGGTATGGGAGTAGAAATATGTCAAACCACCCTGCAGAGTTTGACTTGAAGGAGAAAATTAAACCCAATGCTATTTCTTTCTGTTGGGGTGCAATGCTCTTGTGTAACCTGGAAGAGCTTTCATGGGACTGACCTGCAGAGGTCAACATTATGTCCTTGGATTTTGCACATAGTGGTTGTGCGAAGAATGTCACACCTTTTCCTCTAACTCTAAATATTTGCTCCTTCTGATCATAACTCCCACAAAGTTTGTACTTTCCTTCAGCATTAGGCTATTTACAAATGTTAATGGATATTGAGAAAGTGTGCTGACTGGTACCAGCTCCAAAGTAGAAACTGCAAAAGTATAAATGAGCTGCATCAACAAATCTCTTCTTAGCCGATTTCTTAAGTTTGTTCTTAATTTGACAATAGACTTGTTGACTTCGATCACTTCTAAGTTGGAAAGATGTACCACTTGCCTCCACATTGTTTAGGTAAATAGGTATTTTGGTGCCCATAAAAGGTCAAGACTTGCGGGCCGTGTTCAGACAGACAAGGAAATATAACAGAATGCCAAAAGACTGAATGAAGACCATCCATCCATCCATCCATTTTCTGAACCGCTTAATCCAAGTGGGTCGCGGGTGTGCTGGAGCCTATCCCAGCTGTCAAGGGGCGAGAGGCGGGGTACACCCTGGACAGGTCGCCA
>JAVQJG010089319.1:0-15467 GCA_036024015.1 Craterocephalus amniculus | reverse complement strand
CCATACCATACCATACCATACCATACCATACCATACCATACCATACCATACCATACCATACCATACCATACCATACTATACTATACTATACTATACTATACTATACTATACTATACTATACTATACTATACTATACTTTAAAAGACAGTACACAGTAAAAAGACACTTGATTTAAAAATTGAAATTAAATAGAAGACGTAGCTACTGAAAAATTTGCACTCCAAACTACTACTGCACACAGCCAAAATTATCACCAAACGAAACAAATTCCCAAAAAAGGATAAATGTAACAGGGAACAGGGTTAAAAATTGGAAGGATAGTGGAGAACCACCAGCAGTCACTTAAACATTTGGTGAAATCAAATCAAAGAAAAACAACAGTAGGTCTCAGGGTTTTGTTCAATAATGAAAGTAAGAGCATTTCCACATGCAAAATGTGAAGGGAACAGGATTGGGACTGATCTGCTGTGGAGCCATATGAAAACCACTAATCATTGAAATTAACTGGAGAAAAAGGCTTCAATTTGCTAGATTTGCTAGGTAGCAACTGGAAGGTCATGTGGTCTGACCAGTCCAGATTTAACCTGTTTGAGAGAGATCAGAGCATCAAGGTATGGACAGAGGCAGATAAAGTGAATCATCCATCATATCTAATACTTACTGTATTAGAGTGTATGACCTTTTTTGGTGGCAACATGTTTTTGTGGCCAGGCAGTGTATAAAATCATAGTGTCACAGTTCCTATTTTTGGACATTAATCACATATTAATTTCTCTACCAAATTATTGTTTCTTCCAGATATTTGATTTTTCTCTCACTGAGGATGAAATGAAGGCCATCGAAGCGCTGAACAAAAACATCCGCTTTGTGGAACTGCTAATGTATGTGTGACTGAAAGGGAAAATACTTGAATATGGGGTGAATGATCCTGTGAAAACAGTTCCAGGAAGATTTTTTTTTACTGTAATGCTTAAAATCTCTTCACAACCCAATTGGAGCCAATTTATCAAATGCTCTAACAAAAAAATTAATATATTTTAGTTACCTGCGGTAAGGACAGGACTGAAATTAACACCATCCAATAATTCTAAACAATCTGTTCAAATTGATTGGGTGCCATCAGTCCCTCCCCCCTCTGGGTGTTACCCAGTTTAGGCATACATTGCACACTCTCAGAGGCAACGTAGCAAGAGCCAGTGCTCTGCTAGCTACATTAGCCAATATACTACATCAAAGTATGGAACTTAAATGTAAGGGACATTATGATGTTTATGTGCCCTCTATTTTGTTCATGGTTTGATAAACTTTGCTCTGTTCTTTAATCCAAGGACACACAGATTGCCCAAAGACCTCAGTTTAGTTTCGGGACAACCAGTGTGGCTAAGCAGGGTGTATCAAAGTAAGCTGTTGTTGGTGCAAATTTTATGCTCTTTATCTCAGTGTAAAATATTTTGGCATAAAACACAGATCTGCATTAATACTACAGAGGAGTAGCAGCTGCGGGCCGTGAAAACCAACCGCAGCTGAGATCCCTCATGTGCAGAATGCAAACAGAGTGGTTTTATACACTGTCCCCACATATTAGTAAACACACGTATTAGTTGATGCAAAACGGACAAGACAGTTAAATAATCCCTACACAGATTTCCACTTTTTTTTAACCTCAGTAGGAAACAATCGATGCTAGTCAGCACTCATGAACCCTCTGGAACATGCATTGTACGTTCTTCTACTATGGAGCATGGCTTCTAGGGGAAAGTGAAGAAAGGCTTTAGGATTTTTAGATTGTGTATTTTCTAAATTTAGCTTGCTCAAACGGTTTTCCCAGGAATTCCTACCCTACCTTTAATTTGTTGTCTGTTGCAAGAAAGCTCATTGAAAGGCTAAAAATAGACCATGACTTTCAAAAATATTAATAATTTCTCTTCTTTTTTTGGGACACAGGTGGAGTGATCATCCTGAGTATCCCTTCCACGATGAATATTAAAGTCAAACTTTCCTGTGCACTTCATCTTTTTTTTTCTTTTGCTTGAGTTTTCTCCAAAGAAAGAAAAGAAGAAGAAAAATATGCTTTCTGTTTGGGTACATTTTCACTCTGAACCCTAGAGGGCTCTCTGTCACAATGAATGAAAAGTATAAAAACTGAAGTCTCCAAGCATGAACTGGCCAGGTTTTTTTCATCATTACACACATGTCTTAGTCTTTCACAAGGTTTTTATAGTAATTGTTCATTACAGGTTTGAAAAGAACTAAAGCCACATCTGCAATGGATGAAGTTCGGGTTATAGGATTGTTATAATTTGAAAACTGGAAGCGTAAATGTGCACCCGACACACAACATAACAGGAATATAAAAAAATGATACCTTGATCTGGTTGCAAACTGACGGGTTTTATTGGGTCTCTATAACTTCAAATCGAGCACAAATGTATTTTGGACTCAGTAACATGTTGAGAAATCTTCAGTGAATTTAACAAAATGGCATGGCAAAGAAACACAAACTTTTAACATGTCTCTTTTTTTTTTTACAAATACACATATCACAACACACTGTATAGAGTTAATCCATAATAAAATCTGAATAAAGTTGCATCTTCATTTATTATGCATCATCCACATTTTATTGCAGCTGTAGGTGATTCATGCTAACAAATGTGGATACGCCAAAAGCTGAGGACTTTTGTGTGCAAAGAAAACCACCAAATATTAGTTTTCCTGTAATGTCTGAGGTCTGTCAGTATCATTGGGTAAGAGATGGAACACATATCATTAGATAAAATCTATCATTGAAGTATTGACACTGTTTGATCTCTCTGTGTACAAACCTTTTACCTACTTGTGCCTTTGACGGTTACCCCTCTGGTTATATGTCAGAGGTAAAAGAAATTTCCATCACAAAAAATTTCCATCCCAAGAAGGGAGCAGTCGGCAATATTAAGCGAAGTGATGTTTTTTTTCTTCCTTCTTAAAGGTGCAGTATGCAAAAAAGAATAGAAGCTCAATGACATAAATGTAATATATAATTAAAAACTGTGTTTTTATTGCCATCTAAACTTTAATATAATGTCTATTTCTACTTGCAGTGGTTACACATGCATGGAAGCTGGAATATTTGTGCCACGATTTCTACTGTGGTTACTCTGAATGGACAAAAAACTTTGTGTGTGAAGTGCGAATCATCTAAGTGTTGTTGCCTTTAACAGTAGCTGAGCAGTGTCTAGAGTAAATAACGCCTTAAACCAATAGTTGGTAATCCTGTTCAGAAACACTTTTTGTTACACTGGGTGAAATGGCCCTTTCATCCTGAAAGCATCCATCCATCCATCCATTTTCTGAACCGCTTAATCCAATTGGGTCGCGGGTGCGCTGGAGCCTATCCCAGCTATCAACGGGCGAGAGGCGGGGTACACCCTGGACAGGTCGCCAGTCTGTCGCAGGGCATCCTGAAAGCAGTCAATACATTATGTAGGCTATTCGTCAAAGGAGCTATACCTGATATTATTGTAATCTTTCTAAGAAAAATGCTTTCTACATGATGTATTATGTGGTAAAAGGGGTAAGTCCTAATAAATGAATGACTCAGTAATTGCGCATATGTACTTATAAGGGGTAAGTCCAACTTAACCACATAATATATTGTGTAGAAACCATTTATCTTAGAAAAATTAAAATAATAATATCAGGTATATCTCCTTTAAAGGCACTAAAAAAGTCAGACTTGCAAAAACTCTGACCAATTCCTGCCATTTAGGGGGAAAGTGGCCATGGCTTCGAACGATGCATTGACAGAGCCACTTTCAAAACTTGCTTGCACTCCAACATAACCAACTCTAGCTTTAAAAGACACGTCCAGTAAATGAAGACAGTACACAATTTTAAAGTAGTTACCAGTGCAGTCATCGCTGCACCTGAGGTCACTGGATCCACTCACAACTGAAAACACATTTGTATCTGGAAGAACTGACAGCCACCTTCCTGTCACAACTTTGCTTTGCATTTGAATAAATTGCTATGCCCATCTTTACCTCAAGATGTCAGTCATTCTTGCACACTATACTATAAAATAGTGTTCAAAGTGCACTATTTTGAAAGATAGATATTAAAAGGATATTCAGAATGGATATTTGAAGAATTTGATGGTATAGCAACAAAACGTTTTCAGATGAAAACATTAACATATTTTTAGTGACCAATATCAGAATAAAAGTGTTACGAGTGCTGGTTGTGGGGGGGGGGTGAATTTAAATCATCATGTCTCTCTGCACAGCATGCTTGATGCAAATAGAAAACAGGAGTTTTATATTTGCATCAATTTTATGATTTATACTGTATGTTTCATATGAAAGAAAATAAAATGCAAGTACTAGTGAAACTGAATTATTCTAAAGGGTTTTTTCCATTAAGATCCATGAAGTTGTGCCCTAAACTGAGCTTAAATGTTTTGGCTTGTAAATTCCTGTGGTCATATGGGCTTGCACAAGCTGGAACCTGAAATTGAGCACACGTGTGAAAAAAACCAACTAAACTTGCGGATCAAGCTTTAAATTTTAGTTCTTAGTATATATGAATCACTTGAAATTCCCAGAACTTCCTTTGACTTCATTCAAAACCTTTCAACAGAAATCATCGGTGGATTGCTAGGAACTTCTCTTTTTAATCTTTACTTAAAGTTCTTTATGTGCTATAATGGCAGCAAACATCTCCATAAAACCCCTTGGATTGTCACCTTAAAACAAATGCTTCAAACCGGACCGCTTTGGACTCACATGGTGGGAAAAAGTTCTGAATGGGCTGCTGGGTCTGTGAGGAGCAAATCTGGTCTTGAGGATAAAGCCTGTTTTTTCCGGGGGCTGGATTAAGGATGTGTTTAGAGCAGGGGCTTCACGAAGATGGAGTGACATTTTAATTACAATCAGAAAGAAAAGACGCGTGAAATATGACTGATTCCAAATAGCATTTTTGTGTGTTTATATCTTTTTTTTAAAGTGAGATTCAGAAGCAATCCATAAATAGAAGTTTCATCTAATTCAGCTTGACTTCTCCCTGGGATTTCTTGTTGTTTTCTGTGCAGGCTGTGAGAAAATGAGTGTGTCAAAAGGTTACGCAATCAGGCCACCACACTGAGGCAGCACAGACTTCTAGTGTGCTGCAGGGAGTGCATGTGAGCGTTCGTGTGAGGGGATGTCTGAATGGATGGAAGGGAGAGTTTGGGGGGAGTGGAGTGTCTCCAGAGAGGTGCCAAGCAAAGGGAAAAATCTGAATATAGGCTCCACCAAAGTTTAGAGTTTCTTGTATCCCCGCCCCCTCATGCGTGTTATATAGTTAAACCAGAAGCCGTAACAAGCCTGTTTATGACACCCCACTCTCCTCTGGAAACTGCTATTTCACATCATAATGAAAGGTGAGTGCCACATTTATAACATTTTTTTCCTTGTAATTCTTCTGTCACAGACAATAGTAAACAAATTCCTGCTTTTCTGATAAATTAAGAATATTCAGATGTGAAATTTACTGGCAGCAGATCAGTGAAAGCGGCTGCTTTAAACTCTTGGAAGAATAAAGTACTGCATGCCTACTCATATTAAAAGGCTGATTACTATAAAGCTAATTAGACTAATGATAATTTTCATGCAGCTCAACTTGATACATGCTGATAATTCCTCTGTTTAGTGACCAGGAGCTGCTGAAAATGAGCTGTTGTGCAATATACAGTTTTCCTCCTCTTTGTCGCCATATGCATTTTTGTAACTTTCTTTTTCATGTCCTCGCCACATTGCTATCAAAATGGAAATCATGTACTTCTCATCATTTAAGTAATGACAATTAAAAGTGAAAATCCAATCTTAAATTTTGCTTCATGATTATTGCTAGTATGTTTTTGTGCACATGGCTGTGTGTGTATTTATATATGGCTATGTTATCAAGTTCAATCATTTATGGTTTATATCTTCATTTAATCTTTAACATTACCTGGAATTTTGAAACATCACTTTTTATGGGAATTTTACTTATGTGCTTGACACTTTATTACGCAATGGATGCAGTTATATGTTGTGCAGCCACAAAAGGTTCTGCTTGCAGTGAATTATGAATATGTAACTGTGCTTCTCGTGTAAGATGAGCCCTGATTACTGGCTTTTGTACATGAATGCCAGGAAGACCCATGGGACTCAGAGGGCATTTTGCTGTCACAAAGCTTTTGTTACAACATAAAAGTAAGCAACATAGAAGTCTCTGTCTGATCTATCATGCGTTTTTTTTTCCTTTTTTTGACTCTCACCTCAGTTTCAAAGTGCATTACTGTTATCACTGCCCAGATAAGTCCCACTACTCCACTAATGTGAGCTTTGATTCTAGTCGTTGATAGCCTTTAAATGCCTAACATTTAAGAAGAAAGTCACTTGAGAAGAAAAAAAGCCTACTCAACACATAACATCTTAGAATTTACAACTTATTGCTTGTATGCTGCACCTTCAAAGAACTATCACTGCTGTTCAGCTCTGTTGAGCTCAAGCACTTTTATTCCTTACCTTCAAACAACATAAGTCCATCTCCTGCATGCTGCTGCATGCATAGTAACTCATCTGCCCTGCAGCACACAGCGAACATCGTTAGCATTTTCAGAGCATGAGGAAACTCACAAAGTTTATGGGTGAGGCTCAGAGGGGTAAAAAATACCTCTCAACCATTAGTTTTCTACGAAGGCACCAAAAATGAAACATATATATTTGAAGACATGGATTTTACATTAAACCCTCGAAAATGTGATATTGCACAACTATCAGATGTTTTTTTTTTAAATGGCTGTCAGGAGGCAGGAGGAGGTGGCTGCTGAGTTTATACCACCCCCTGCTACTTTCTACTTAGCTGTCACTTATAGTAAGTTTGGGGTATGCGGAAAAGCAACGCATGGTTTGGTTAAGAGCAATTACAGAAAAATGAGGAAGAAATTCAAATTTAAAATGTTTGCATCACATCCCCTGAATTACTCCTCATAAAAAAAGTTAGTGGTACAAACAGGTTGATTTTCTTTCCTGTGGACACAGTTAAGTTCTTCTTTTAACCCTATTTTCCACCCATTTGACAAAGTTTCATGGAAACACAGATTCATATTCAGGGGTGCTAGCAGGGGTCCAGGGTGGGCTTGGCAGCAGCCTTGGATCTGCCTGTGAAGATTAGTGTAGTTTTTGCAGTTTGAAGTTTGAAGTTCACAACTGGATTGAGTATTAAAAACAACTGGTCAGCTTACTGTTTTCCTTGCAAACATTCTAGCCACCCTAAAACCCCTGGTACACCCGATATGATGATGTCTCATCTGAATACAAGAACTGAAATAAGTTGCTTCTAGTTTTTCAATCATTGCCAAATCTTAGAGGGACAGACATGCAATAAATGCATGGAGAGATCCATTACAGAGCTGTAACGCAACACTGGCTTTATTTGTGTTTTTGTTAAAGACATTTATGTTTAGTTGTGCTATCATTTAGTTTAGATGCATGACATAAATACTTTTTCATATTATTACTGACATGGAGAACTAAAACATTGACATAAATTTAGTCAAACAGTTTATAATTATATAATTGTATAATATTGGTTTAATTATACAGTAAATGTGGAATTTGTTGTGTTATTTCCTCATGAATGTATCTTCACAAAAAGCAGCTGGCCACTGCTGTATTATTGGTCTAGAAATGCCATTCCTAACATTTACATCTCAGGTTTGAATATTGTGTTTTTTAAATCATATCATTTAAATATCAAACACTTTCATAATGATAAGTCAGCCACTTATTTCGAAGGTCATTTTGACCTTCAATAACTGTCTCCATCAGCTCCAAAGTCAAAGTCATTGCATTTTGTTTCATAAGGCAAGAACATTGACACTGTACCAGCTCCTCTCCGACTTGGATATAGTTTCCAGTGCAAATATTTGCAGTGTGTGAAATGTACATTACAAATGTCCCTGTGCCTTAAAACAAACCTGGAATGTAGATTGTACAGTCATAAAGTTATATAATGCATTCTTAAAGCTCCCTCAGACTACAAAACACAGAAAAAACACTTACTGCAGCCTGAAAGTGGGACTACATTTCAGACATGTGGGTAAACTGTAAGATTGGTCTGTCAGTCCACACAAATACAACATTTTCATGTCAACATTATTTTGCAGTGAATGCTCACAAACATTTCCATGCAAATCCAGTGTTTCTTGTCTGATCTTAGAGCCAACATGTATGTTTTCTTGCTCCAACACAGCTGGAGTAAACGTGTGGCTCATTTTCAGACTTCCACATTACTTGAGGAAATGTCAATAGACTGCCTGTTGATCTTAATCGGGTGTGTTGTATCAGGGAACATGAGGTAAAGGGACCTCTGGACCAGGACTGGTGAAGCTCTTCAAAAAATATCTTGCCATTTAGTTTTGCTGTCACATGAGAGTACAACTACCAAGTCAAGATGCTGCATTTTTTGCTCCAGATAGATGGATTTTCCTTACCACTTTCCATTCCTTAGACAAAGTTTAGCAAATACATTGACTGACTAAAGACTCACTTTCACATCTCAGGGTTTTGTTCATCCTATCTTCTACATAATCACTGCTGATAATCAAGCGCTTCCATGATGGAAGCAGATTACCCAGTCATGGGTCACTCTGACCTTCAATTACTGTCTCCATCCAGTCCAGTCAGGCCACCCTGTCTCAAAAGGAGAAAATGTTGGCACTCTGGGAATAGCTTACCCTTATCTTGGAACAGTTTGGGCAATTTTTTGCAGCATGCTTCTTATTAAATGTGATAACATTCTTATGTTGAAAAGAAATACCTTGCATGAATGTTTTGTTACTGTCACCATGAGATTAAAACCATCCTACAGTTTGTGGTCCAGGCAGGTGGAGTTTTCTATTTGTGGAGAAAGCCATGAGCTTTATTTACACCTTTTTCCCACTCTGTTTTTAGCAAAAATAAGCAAATACATTGGCTGACTAGAGTCCTATTTACACCTCTGAGTTTTATCCACAATATCATCTGTAGTTAGAGAAGTCAAACCTTTGGACATACTTTCCTGTTAGATTTAATGGAAACGAGTATCCATACCAAGCTGGTCATTATGTCATCTGCTGCTCAGTCTGTCCACATAGATTTGAGAAGAGACCATGTTGGCAATTTGTACCTGGACAAATCTCCTCTGTGCCAGGATTAGCTCATTTTCAGTCATAGCATATTTTCACAGTGCACTTCTCTCATGTGTCTTCTTTTTCAGTCATTCACTTTTCTCCGAAGAAACTCACTTCTAAGAATGAGAACAACACAAGCAAGAAATTAAACAGGAGGGGACATCTTAATTAATTGTTAGTCAGACTGCTTTGAGTCAAGTTGGAGAGTCTGTTTTGTAGGCCAGAAGCAGGGCTTTTATTTTGATGCATGTTGTAACTGGAGGCCAGGACAGTGAGGTGCGATATTAGCAGTAGAGTGACATGAGTTCTTTTGGGCTGGATTATATTTGCCAAAACGTAGCAGCAGCCTAAGCAGGGAAGCCCAGACATTCCTATGTGCGGGCACATCAGCCACCTCATCCGTGGGGATTCCTGAGGGACTCCCAGGCCAGCCAAGAGAAATAATCCCTCCAGCGTGTCCTGGGCCTACCCGGAGTTCTCCTCCCGGTGGGATGTGCCTAGACTGCCTCCTCAGGGAGGCATTTAGGAGCCATCTCATCTTAGCCACCTCATCTGGCTCCCCCTGTGTTCCCCAGCTCAGCTTGTTCTAGTGAATGCGTGTTGGTGGGATTGAGGAGGTTTTCAAAGTATCCACAGCATTGTGAGTCTACGTCAGCAGCCTCCCATCCAAGCGGCAACCTCCCGCCAAGAAAAGTGATACATGTGCGGAAGTGCAAAAAATTGCAGTTCCCTCCTCATCCGCTAGGGGCTGGCTCCAAAACAGAGTAAGGTACCATTTGCTCAACTTTACAGCAGAATTAAACATGTTTACAGCCTGGTACTAAAAAACATTTTAGGATTAAAATGTCAGATTTACCTTCATGACAACTGTTGGGGGGAGTGAAAAAAATTCTAGCACCTCCGTTTAGAATCCTAAAGTTCCTCATTATTAGGGGATTTTGATTGACAGGTGCCTGATATCCGGGAAAACGAGGCCTAGCATAGCACAACCACGGTTTTTAGCCGCTAACAGCCCTTCATATATTTAACCAGCCTTCCTCCGTTGGCTGGTTAGCTCCTGTTAGCTCTGGGTTAGCTCTGTTAGCTTTTAGCTCGGAGTTTGATGGGTGTCAATCATCCCTCCCCACGCTCACAGCTCCGCTCTCGTCTGCTATTTTTGGGCTTTCCGGTAGTCACGAGACTCGTGACGATGCCAACATGGCAGAGGAAGGAACCGCCCAATGAGCTTCTTTTTAGCTCATCAGAATCCTATGGGTCACGTGGTTTTAGGGTTTGTCCATTATTTTTTACAGTCTATGCTCCCATCTCCATTGTACACAGTGTTGATCAAGCACAACTTTCTCTTCCTGAGCCACCGGATGGTGGACCAGAACCTCCTCGAAGTTGTTCTCCATGGCCTCTCTGAACTCTTCCCATGCCTGAGTTTTTGCCTCAGCAAGCGCTGCCTGTCGATATCTGTCACCTGCCTCAGGAGTCCCACACCTTGATGGTCCCTCACTGTCAGAGTCCAACAACAAGTTTGGGGATTGCCACCTCGACTGGCATGTGACATTAGGGCCACAGCTCTGGATGGCTGCCTAAACAAGGGACGCGCGGAATACAGCCCACTCGGACTCAAAGTCTCCCACCTCCCCTGGGACATGGCTGAAGTTCTGCTTCAGATGGGAGTCGAAGCTCCATCTGACAGGGAACACTGCCAGACGTTCCCAACAGACCCTCACTACACTTTTAGGTCTGCCAGGCCTGACCAGCATCCTCCACCATCTTAACCCCCACCATCCCCCCCCCCACCCCCCCCCCACCCCCACCCCACCCCACCCCCACCCCCACCCCCACCATCTTAATCAACTCACAACCAGGTAGGTATAGTGATCAGTTGACAACTCCGACCCTCTCTTCACCCTAGTGTCGAGGACAGGCAGCTGCAGACTTGACGATACAACTAAAAAGTGGATCATTGAAATGTAGCCTAGTGTCCTGGTCCCAGGTGCACATATGAACACTCTTATGCCTGAACAAGGTGTCCATTATGGACAGTCCATGAAGAGCACAGAAGGCCAACAATAGAATACCACTCGGATTCAGTCCAGGGGGACCGTTCCTCCCAATCACGCTCCTCCAGGTCTCACTGTCATCGCCCACATAAGCAACATAAGCCCTAGCAGAACGAAGGAGACCCTGGGAGAAGTGCTCTCCACCATTCCCTCCAAAGACTCCAAAAAGGGTTGGTAATCCAATCTGCTGTCCGTTGCATTGGCACAAACAACAATAAGGACCCGTCCCCCCACCTGAGGGCATAGGCAGGCTACCCTCTTGCTCGCCAGGGAAAACCCCAACACACAGCCACTCCAACACTGAGGCACTCAGCCGGGGGGGCAACCAGTATACCCACACCTACTTGACGCCTACCATGAGCAACTCTGAAGTGGAAGATGGTCCAGCCCTTCACGAGGACACAGGTTCCAGAGCCCAAGACGGGTGTCAAGATGAGTTAGATCAAACCAGAACAATTAAACCTTAGGCACCAACTCCGCCTCCTTCCCCGCATAACGGGGAAGGTAATATTACACATCCCCAGAGCTCACCTCTAGAGCCAGGGACCGCCAGGGTCCCCCCCTTCAGCTACCGCCCAGCTCACTATGCGCCCTACCCCTTTGGCCCCTTCCACGGGCAGTGGATCCACAGGAGGGGGATCCATATTTCTACTTTGGGGGGAGCCCAGCAAGGCCCTTTGGCTAAAGCCCGGCCACCAGGTGCTCAACCCCATACCACATCCCCAGACCTGCCTCCAGGAGGGGGGCCGGTCCAATAATATTTTCCCTCCAGGATGTATAATTACATAATAATTTAACCAGATTCTTTTATTTGATAATATTCTAGTTGCCCTCGTGGAAGTTAGATTGTTAGAGTTGTGATCTCTCAGCTGCATCAAATGCATCACAGCTGCAGGTAGGTTTAAGTTCCAGTCTTGCCCAGAGAACCATCTTGCAGAACTTTAAAGCTAAACTGTCCATGTAAAAGATCCATTCTGTCTCTGTTTTTGCTTCAGATTGACAACCTGCTTTCCACATCACTTCATGAAATAAGACCAACTTGCTTTAATGCACAATAAAGAACTAATAGCAATTAAAATTAACTACTTTAACTTTGACAGCCCTAGTTATTTTAAATAGCTGTCTTTCCATTAGGGATATTTAAAAAAAAGTACAATTGCAATTTGTCTTGGTTTCCAACGAATGTTGTTTAGCACATAAGCTGTAATTTTGATGAAATCTGATCTCTCGACCCTCCACTTTGAGGGAAATTGAGACACAAAATATGTTCTGTTTTGGAGCATTTTGAAAAAAGGATGATGGGTTTATATTTCTCTTTGATTATCTATGAAAAGATTTCCGTCTCCTACTCCGTTCATACATTCTGCGCCATCCTTACTTTAAATTAACTGGTGAAATGATCCCCCGTCACGTCCAGTGAAATGGAAATGCAGAAAAAGTGTGTCCAACACACTTGTGAAATACTTCTATGATATGTCTAAAAAAACACCTCATGAGAGTGCAAAAACCTTTTAGGTTTTTTGAAATGCAGGTTAACGTCATCAGATTTCAATTGTTTGTTTTTTTACAATAGTTTCTTGGAAAGAGAGGGTACTTAGTCTAGAGAGGGAAACTGAAAAAGTTAGGTGGAACTAGAATCTTAACAGGAGCCCAGTGAGGGCTGGACACAAAAGCGAGGGGCTTCTCTGCTTTTGTTGCACTAAGCCCTCATTCCCTATGACTAGCCCTTTGGGGAAAAAAAAATAACTCTATTTTTACCACAGTTTTGCTTTACTTCTGGAGATTCTGGCTCCTAAAACATATCCAATTTCCAACGCTACGCACACAGAACATACAAAGTCATGCTTGTTCTCGACCTCTACACTCTGTCAGCAGGAGCACATTCCTGAAGGTGAGACACACAGAAAGATGGAATTTACATCCCATGTGTTGTTTTCAGTAGAAATTGGGTGCATTGTGGTTACTGAGTTAGTGTGACCACGTTTCCTGCAGAATGATTACCAATTGGTTTGAATTTGGTCTGCAGCAGTGGCCACAATGTGTTCCGGAGAAAGAAAAAGGGGAAACAGAGAGGCTGGTGAAGAGCCTATTAATGCAACCTGACAGGAGTGAGCACAGTCAGTGAGCTGTCTGTTTCCTCCACAGAGGCAAATTCTTTCAGTAGCACTGGCCCCAAAACAGGGTCTGCCTGAGGGTTTGACCAACCTCACATACAGTCACGTAACCTCAAGCCATTACTCACTCCATCCAGGGCAAAGAAAAGTTCATGTTGACATAAACAAGCATATCTGGCTCATCAAATACACAAAGACAGTACTTCTTGAGAACTAGCCAGTCTTGAAATGTCTTTCGAAGGTTTGGAGTCCATTCTAAGTATGGCATTTGAATTTGGGAGCTTTCATGGACTTAAAAAGAGGACAAATTTATGGAAATACACCAACCGAATAAATAGGCTGGAACATCTATGGATGACAGGATAGATGGATGGTCACAGAATGTGGTCCAGTTGATAAACCGCTTTACAAATTCCTGCCAAGTAGAAAGAGAAGACTTAACCCTCCTGTTATGTTGCGGGTTAAATTGACCCGTTTTGATTTTTAGAAATTCAAAAAAAAAAATGTTTTTGGTAAGAAACGTCTTCTCCTTGGCTTAATTAATGTAATTTACATGAAAAATGGAAATTGTTCATTTCCCATTTTTGCAAACCCGCCTGTATGATTATGTTACATTGATGCTGTTCGGGTCAATTTGACCCAGTAGTCAAAATGAATGTTAAGAAGAGGTCAGATAAGCCGAATATTGATTGTTTCTTTGCAACTGTTGACATATTTTCACTCCAACAAACGCAGAGTTACACATGCACACGCACACATGCACACACGCACATGCATGCACACACACATCCACTCTCTCTATTCTTTTGATCTCATCTATGAAGTGCGAGAATGAAGGTGTTGCTATGACTTTTGACGAGAATGTTTTCTGGTCCTGTCAAATGTCATAACACCTGCATCTGTTCCCATGAGTAAGTTTTACTTTCAATTAGTGGACACTCATCAGGGGAGGAGGGAAATATGTAAAAGGGATTCAACATCACTTTTGCAGCTACATGTTGTATACTCTGTCTTTTTAAAATAAGCATCAGAAGTAAAGAAATAACAGTCATGTAGGCTCTGCATCTTATCTTTGATCATTACAGTGAAATAGATGAGGATGTTGCTAAAGAGAAAGACCATCCTGGAATACATGTAGTTGAATAGCTATGCTCTTGTGATAGTTGTCACAAGATTGATGGTCACAATAACAATGAAGATATTCTTCTGTACATTATGTTTATATGACTTATCTTTTGGTTTGTTTTGATTTTTGTTAATTTCTAATGAATAAAAACAGTGGTTGAATAAAGTTTACTCTCAAAACGAATTCTTATATCTCACTGGGACGCTGAACAGAAGAAGTGTATCATACTAATTTAACAACAAAACTTCATTTAAAAAGAAATGTAAATATAAAATAAAATTTCTAAAAACTATCTGTCATGTAGAACTATTGTTTTATATGTAAGTATTTCCACTGTACATCAACAAATTTTGAACATGAATTTCTTTTATAAAACAAATTAACTATACAAATTCAACCTTGATCTGTGAGAGGTAAAGAACAATAATCCACTAAATATTGATTGAAGGGGATATTATTACAGTTAATAAGGACATATGATATATGTTTATTGGAATATTTTTGGTTTCTGAAATTATTGGAAAGCTATAGACGCCCTGGGTCAAATTGACCTAGTCGCATTATTAATGTTCCTAAGAAACGAACATAACACAAGGGTTAATAAAAGAACTTTTCTTTTTTTTTTCTTCTTTTTTTTTGGGATTCATTTTATCTTGCAAATTTCTGGTTTTGTTCTTATGATGCTATTAATGTAATTCTAAGGTCAGAAAGGAGATGTGGAAAACATGTCCAAGGGAGAGCACTCCAATGGGCACAGCAGGACGTTGGATATCGTTCCTAGCACGGAGGAGAAGATGGCAGACAGGGGTCAATGGGGCAACAAGATTGAGTTCATCCTGTCAGTGGCAGGAGAAATTATCGGCCTGGGAAATGTCTGGCGTTTCCCCTACCTTTGTTATAAGAATGGAGGAGGTGAGTGCAGAATCATTTTCTTTAAAATTTTAAATCTACTTCAAGGAATGGAACTGGTTAACGAAGAGCAGCATCTATCTATC
>JAVQJG010089315.1:0-21738 GCA_036024015.1 Craterocephalus amniculus | reverse complement strand
TATATCAAGTTACAGGCACACCATATTGAAACAGACTATTAAGGACATTCTTTGTTGCAAAAATTGAGGCCAGTCACACAGAAGGTCTAAAAAGGACCTCACCATTATGTGAAAGAAGGGTGGGGGCGGGGAGATGCTCTGAAGACAGGAGAGATGAGAAAGACATGGAGGTTTGTTGTGAAAAAGTGAGGACAGTAAAAATTGAAAAGCAAGGACCATTTTAGGCAAACTGCAGCTGAGTCCAGAATGTGTGACATGAAAATACCTATTACAGCAATATTTGATTAAAATAT
Organism: Craterocephalus amniculus; assembly: GCA_036024015.1. Lineage (NCBI taxonomy): Eukaryota > Metazoa > Chordata > Actinopteri > Atheriniformes > Atherinidae > Craterocephalus > Craterocephalus amniculus. The sequence continues at coordinate 21,445 of JAVQJG010089315.1, read as the reverse complement.
TAAACAAAACTGTTTTTTGTTGTTTTTTCGGTCATGAAAGGCTTTTATAAAAACTCAGAAAAAAGAAATGCTCACTAACACACAAATCAATCATAACTGTTGGATTAGGCTCAAATAGAAGCTCTGGGTGGTACTAAATGAAGGGCCATCTGAGAGCTGTATGGCTTGGCTCCCTAACTAGTGTTTTCAGGCAGACCCTGTTCTGGAGTCTCAGAAACTTGACAAAATGGCCCACATTCCCACCAGTTTAACTAAAGTGGGAGGACTGTAGATATTCCATAGAAGTAAACATAAACAGCTTGGTGGTCTGACGCTGAAACCGGATATCATCAGGCTCCATTACCCTACGTTACCCAAAATAAATAATATATTTAGACCGAAGGGCTGACCGAATTTCGTAAGGCGTAAGTAGGCTACGTCAACACGTATTTACATAACTCTAGACTATAAAAATTTAAATTGGTTACCAGGCATCATAAAACAGTCACATTCAGATTTTATGTAAAATGAAATATTCCAGTATCTGAGTGTTGCTCTTATTTTCCACGAGTAGTATTCCTTTAGGTTCTTGGTTATTTCTAGATTTTGGTTCCTGTAAATGACTTTTCTGGTTTCAAACCAACCTTTTCTGTTTAAATTCAACATCCAGTTCAAAACAACCAGCTTCATGTATGGTGTTCAAACATTACATCCTACCCATCTGAAGCCACAAGTATGTGATCTTTAAAAAAAACGTGAATATTACGAACGATACAGGCGTCTGTTCTGATAGAGCAGCACAGATCAAATACAACCTGGGGTAGCACTTTCTACAAGGTAGCAGGTTTGGACAGAACACTATCCAAGTCAGCGAGAAAGGGAACCGAGTCAAAAAAGCTAAGTCTTTAAAAAGAACTGAAACACCCATGTATAAATTCACCACTTGCATTAGGAGCCTTTTCTTATGCCTGATTGGTCATTGGTCAGTTAAGTGGCTCAAAAATAAATAAACAGTGTTGATATTGGAAGAATATAGCTCAAAACCACTTCAAAATAAAATGTGACAAATTATAAAGAAGAGGAAGTTTATTTGCACATATCTTTTCACCACAGGCGGACTCCTGGTAAGACTTTAGACGGTAGCCTAAGCTTACATGTCTGCAAAACATTCTTTCAAATGGTCTTTGAAGCAGTTGAAGCGCTCACACCGTCACGGACACACCTCCTGTCACACCACGAGTCGCCTCCCACTATAAAACCAAACTGGTTTCAGACACCTCCCTGTCCCAGAGGAGAGCTCCCAGCTGGTATCGGTGCTCGCGCTCCGTCTCCAGTGCGGGCACGTTCAAACAGATCAGCTCTTTCCGACTCCAGCTGCCTCGCGGGGACAAACCGTCGCACTTAGACACAAAAGACAAGATGTAGCAAGAACTGTGGCGTTTTTAAAAGAAAATAAAGATATACGTGCGCGTGAATGTAGTTCCGGAGCAGAGAATTTAAAAGGAATTTTTAGATTTAAATCAAGATGCAACCATAAGATTGCTTTTTTGAATAAGAGCTAGGAAAAAGCGTGGGAATTAACCTTGAGACCAGTTCCTGCTGAGATGGAGAGCAACACTTCTTAAACCAGACAAGATGGGAAAATGGGAGCTAACCATGGTGAGTCTAAGCTCAACACATTTTCTACTCATGGAATAAATAAGCTTCAGAGGGGCTCACACCCACAGATTCACACAGATGGGAGTTTTATGGAGGTCTCTATACTCTTTCATTGGTTTTTATATTGAATAAATCTGTTTCATACACACATATATGTTTCCTACTGCTATAAAAGAGATACAAATCTTTAAATTAGTCTGATTGGGGTGTGAAATGAACTCAGGAGTGTCTTAAATTCAGGCTGCAGGTGATTTAAAATCCAACTTTGAAGCATGTGTGTGTCAGCGCTCACTGCCTCCTCTACAGGCTCACCACTCCTCTCACTTAGTGTCTATAAATGCTCTTCTTCTGTCCAGATTGGGCTTTCTATAGAGCTTTGTACCACCAGTACTCTGCTGACACTGACACCATGCATGATTCCAACGTCTTGGAAAGACAATGGAGGATTGTTAGATGACCGGTTTCAGCAGCCAAAGCCGATCTTCGTCTTTACCATGAAATTATATTTGAATAATCATTTCCATAAAGAGCGTGCAAGTGCTCTTATTTTGTTTATTTTAATAAGCAGGATGATTGTCATCTGATTTATCATTTTCCTCTGCAGCAGGGAGTCAGGAAAGATGCCTTCATGAGCCATTTGCATGAAATTCAGGTGAATTCAAGTCATGCAGGAGCTGTTGTCAACACCTCTGGTTATATTTTACATTTGGAACAGGAACTAGTGGACTCTTGCTCTAAAGTGGGTCATGGGGGTTAAATGACATGATCAAACAGGGAGGCGTATTATGAAAGATTTATTTATGTATTTGCATGATATCAGATATTATGCGCCCCAGCTGCTGTCTTGTTAAAACCCGATCGAGGAGCTCAGCATTCATGTCAGATAAAGCTGGTTTCTCTGTCATGTGGAGGGCTGTTGAACGCTCTGGAGAAGTTGGGCTATTAAAAAAGGATTCAAAAGCTCTTTGAGATCAAACAAGGCCCGGCCTGTTTAAATACATGACAAACGTCTCATTAAGGTCACCACAGCTGCTGAATTATCACCCGATTGTGTGTTCCTTTTGATGTCCAGACCTCATGAAAATCCCTTATTTGTCCACAAACACTTCTCAGAGTTCTGGTTTCTGTGGTGCAGGAAAAGTTGCGTAACATTTGTTTTTCATGGGAATGCGGCTGCATATCGGTTCCATCGTTCAGGAGAGACAGACACTTGTCAGCTTGTTAGTACCATCATCATTATTATTATTGCAAACAAACCTGTTTGTGCGCTCCGTGCAGGCGTGGAATGATGCTGCGCTTCATAAGCACGAGTCTTAGTGGCTTCTTTAGTCACTTGAATGTGTGTAGATTCGCCCGGCTGCTGGACCATCATGCTTTTGTCACTATTTTTTGCTTTTTTTTTCTGACTCGACCTCCAACCCTGCTGTTGTAACCACTAACAGAATGTCATCGGTATCCGTACGTCTGACCACTATCGCTCCATTTCTCCTGTTCCCAGAACCCGGTGCAGGAGTGGGGCGAGGAGGTGGATGGCGGCGTGGTGTACAGGATCACTTTGAGGAGGGAGCCTGTCCCTTCGTCCCCGAAGCCCGATGAGACGAGCCCCTGCTCCGCCTTCGTCCAGTACCGGACCTGCAAGGTGCGGCGTCTGAAGGCCGCCACTCTGGAGCTGCTGGTGGATCACCTGCTCAGCGGCAGCAGCCAGGAGCAGGACTACAGCAGGATCTTCCTCTCCACCTACAGGACCTTCACCAGCAGCACGCAGCTCATAGACCTGCTCTTCCAGAGGTACGGCGCAGGGCATGTTAGAAAAACCGTGCAATATTTACTCCTTCATCTGAAGAATGAATTAAAATAGTGGTGGGTATACAATACCACAACGTACGATCAACGTCTCAGCGACTGTCATGTGTTTGGCGTCGACTTGGTCTGAAGAGCAAGGCTGCAACCGTGTGCTTTCCTCCTGATTCTTCATATTGGATTTAAATTGTGATTCTTGCGATTCTTCGATATTGAGTTTTTTTTTGGTGATTTTTAGTTTTGCTTTTTTTAACACCACACACTGTGAAAAAGCTGAAATATGATGGTGTTCACAGACTATGTTAGGATTCCCCCCCCCAAAAATGCACATCACATGTGAGAAAGTTTTTAAAATTCATGCAGCAGCGATACTGCTGGAGGACACTCCTGTCAGGTGTTGTTTGCACAGAAAAAGCAATCCGTGGATGTTTAGGACCAATTTCTTTGTGAACTGGTTCTGATAAGTACTGTGGAAAGTGTCAGCTGTGATAAAAACATAAAGGAAATTGGCTATTCTTAGAGAAGCTGTCAGTGGAAAAAGTGGTGAAAACCCCATCACACACGGACAAAACCAACCAGCATATCCGTGTCTTCACTGCAGTTTCCACCCCTCAGATAAAGAAAGTTGGAGATCCACCGTGTGACGTCTTTTTAATCTGCATCATTCTTGGAAAGCAACTTATCCCCCCCCCCTCTTCGTCAAAGTCACCCTGTTGTATAATCTTTTCATTCCGTGTGTCCAGTGATAAATGCTAGCTTTGATGTCATGATAATCACCTGGGCAGGTGCTCATTATCTGCAGGCTTTCAACAACAACAATTACACTCACAGAGCTCTTTAGACTGTGGCTGGCAGGACTTGAGGTCAGGTTTAGGTCGACAAATAATAATTATGAAATAACCGTTTTTAAAAAAAACAACAAAAAACAGGCTGTGTGCTATTTTTAACTTTTTTAATTCTGTATTTTATGATTGCAGAGACAGTGCTTCTGCAGACCTGTACAAATCTGAATACTGCAGGAGGTAAATGGATCAAATTCTCAGTTTAGAAACGGGTGAAACATACAGTTTTTCATTTAAACAGTGAAAGAATAACGACTCTTCCGCTGCCTCCTCAGCCCTCTGTTGGCCTTTGTCCAGACGTGGTTGGATGACTACAGCGAGGACTTCAGGGACCCGCCGCTGCACCCGGCGCTCAGGCTCCTGTTGGATCACCTGAGGATCAGCTCTGCTGTGCACGACGCCGTGCGCAGTCAGCCCAACTTCTGCTCGCTGGCTGGACAAGCTGAGGCGCTGCTCAAGAGCTTCCAGAGAGAAGGTGACCTTTTGAATGACTCAGCATTTGTTCACTGTAACAGAATCAGTGTTGTTAAAACTCTGGATCCCCGCTGTTCTTCTCCAGAAGTTAGTTCCTCTGCAGCAAATCCTGGAGAAGAAGGGGAGGGAAGTAGCGATGAAGACTCGGGATGTGAGACCTCTCCAGATCAGAGCGGCTTCATGAGTTTCTCTGCTGCAGCCATCGCTGAGCAGCTCACTCGAATGGACTCGGTACGTTCAGTCAGACTTGTAACACCCTGATGCCTTAAGCCTCACTGACAATGTTTTTTTTTCTTCACATTTCAGGCTCTTTTTGTCAAAGTGGTGCCCTACCAGTGTTTGGGTTGTGTGTGGTCTCAACGAGACAAGAAGGCGAACATGTCTCCCACCATCCGAGCCACCATCACGCAGTTCAACGCCGTCACCAACCTGGTGATCGTGTCGCTGCTCTGCCAGCCTGCAGACTCTGCTCGCGTCTCGTCCCGCCAGGTGTCCACGTCGCCGGCGCAGAGGGCTCGGATCATAGAGAAGTGGATCAAAGTGGCGCAGGTCGGTGCAGATGCATTAAAGATGTCTGGAAACATCATGAAGCCTTATAAGAATAAACAAAAAGCCATCTACTGGAATACTTTATAATATAGTCGCTTCTTTCGCAGGATTGTCGCGGGTTGAATAACTTCTCGTCGCTCAAAGCGATCCTGTCTGCCCTGCAGTCTAACGCCGTTTACAGGCTGAGGAAGACCTGGGCCGCAGTCAGCAGGTGGGGGACGGATCGCTGCCGTTTCAAAGGCCACATTCCTCTGCTCGTGTTTTTATGGTTTTTCTACATAATCGTCCTTTTAATGAGGACATTGAACCCTCGTGGAGGGCAATTCAGTGACTGTGATGCAGCAAGTCAGCAAATGTCTGGCTGTTGGGTGACGACCCGTATTCTGGTTCAGGTCATGAACGTTGGACTAAAAGAATAAGCGTGGCATAACTGCAGCTTCTCTGTGCTGTGTGGTGTTTGCAGCTTCCGCGCAGTGATATGTTAATTTTTAACACTAATTACTGTCTATGAGAGTTAAATGGTCAAAGTATCAGTTTTGATCAAATGGCTGTGATTGTAGGCTACTTCATGTTGTTTTTGTTCTTTTTGCAGAGACGGTATGGCCACGTTTGACAACCTCTGTGAGACCTTCCCCGATGAGAACTGCGTTCTAGCCAACAGAGAGCTCCTGCTGGAGGTGAGAAAGAAACCCTGTTTGTTCAGTTTGACCCATTTGTCAATAAAAACCTTTATGGAACAATAGATCGCTCCTGGGACAGGGTGTCATCCAGGTCAAGGGTTTCCTTTTTTATTTAAGATGATTTAATTTCTTACCTGAAAAGGGCTCCTAAGAGAAATATTACAAAAGAAAATTAGGTCGAACACAATGGCTCCTTTTGTGAGAAACTGAACCATATTTGATTTCTGTATGATAAGGCACAAGTTATATTTGTAACTTGGCAGCCACAGTCCAACAATTGTAGCTGGCGAAAAGGTTAGCTGGCAAAGAGTTAGCATGCAAGCTAGTAAAGAAGTTGGCATACAAGCTGGCAATTGGGTTACAAATTTGCAAGGACGTTAGCATAAAAGGTGGGTAAGAGGTTAGTGTAGATATTTTGATGGTATTGGCCAATATAAAAACGTTTTTCATTAAACAAAGAAGTACAAGGAAACCAGATTTTGTTGTTTTTCCTGGTCTACAAAAAAAGAAGTAATTGGCTACATGTAATTACCATTAGCAGGACATTAGATTTTAATTGAAGGTTTTGCTCATTTTCCCATCAGAAATCTCAGGTGGAAAAACTTTCATAACCGTGAACAGAGAAGTTGACATGAAGAAAAATAGTGGAAAGATTGCGTTACATGCTGGAAATGATTGGCCTCTTGAGTGTGAATTTTCTCTCTTTTAATCATTAAAAAGATTGTTTCTTGAGTTAATAGTTACTGAAATGCTTGGCAAAGTGTTAATGGCAAACAAGAGGCCTCAAGCACATTGTGTTCCCTTTTTCTTTTCTTCCCTCCCCTCAGTGTAGTCATCTTAAGGCATCTGCATCAGAGGCGCCTTTTGTCCAATTCTAATGAATGGAATCTAAAATCAACACTTCACCAGAACATTTCGTACACAACAACCTCACAGCTTGTATTTACTGCTCGGCAAAGATTTCTCTTTTCAGAAAAGCTAGAGGCCTTTATGAAGGATGCTCTTTCTCATGAACTTAAAAGCATACTTGCCCTCATATCATCAGCTTGGAATTAGCTTCTAGATCACAAACGGAAAACACGTTTAATGGTGGAAGTTGATGTAGCTGATATTTTTATACAATGCATCTTTTTAATAAGCTATTTCACAGACTGAATGTTTACCTGCAAGGGCTCACATGTAACTGAATATAACCCCATCTCCAACAGGATGGAGGCCAAGTAACTGTGGATAACATTTCTCCAAAGATACTCAAGAGGTGTCAACTCCCCAGGCAGATGGTAAGCTTTCTGGAAAAGGTTTAAACAAGTTTTAAAGCCAGTGCCCCACACCGCCGTGTCCAACACAGCAAGAAGATTTTAATGTTGACGTAATTTTCAGGTGAGACCGAAGGCTCATGTGAAGGCCTTCTCATGTTCTCCACCTCCAGGCTGGATTTTCCCTGGGTGCGGGTGGAGCATCTCTGGCATGGCTGAGACCCAACCCTATCTTTAGCTTCACTTAGAGCTTAGCTGGTTTCAAATGGCCTCAGGTCCCCATCATTATAGGACAGTAATAATAGACCAGACTGGGGTCTTTTTATGAGTCATATGCACATTCTCCTGGGCTGAAATTTGAGGCCACAGTGCTGCTGACTGGGTTGTACCTTGTGTGAATTGTCGTGTTCCACTGTGTCTAAAGACAAAAATGGGAAAAGAGGAAGAAAAAAAGGTTTGTTTGCTAAGAAATTACAGTTGCTACATCTGTAACCTGTGTGTCATGTTGTGTTTGCAGAGTACCTCAAATGGAGTAGTTCCTTACCTGGGTACCTATCTAACAGTCCTCACCATGTTGGACACCGCTCTGCCAGACACTGTGAAGGTACATCACAGTCACATGAACACTTCTAACACTTACGAAGCATAGCTACAGGAAATTAGCACATATATTTGAATTTTGTTGAAAAAAGGTGACTGGAATCGACTGCAGATATTTATGAGTAGAGTACAAACACTTAATAATAAAAAAACCCTCAGTCTCAAATAAAAGACTATTTTGAGAACTTTTGCTAATGTTAATGCTAATATACTTTATTGCCTACTTCTAATACTGATTAATGAAATAAGTAAAACAAAATTTATCAGAATTTGTTATTATTGTGCGTTACTTGTAAGAATGAAATATAGTTACTATTTCGTTAAATATTTGTTTGACTGACTGATCTACATCGATAATTAGTAAGCTAGTTTCCAGGTTAGCTTAACTTTGTGTTTGAGCAAAGTATTTTCTTGGTTATTTGCTGTAAGAACTCCCAATATTTCCAGTGTGGTTATTTATTTTGTTATTAATAATTTCTTTTGTTGAATTAATTTCCAGTAGTTTATCTTTCTTGCCAGTATTCCACCCGTACAGCCATACTACTGTAGCTGTAGCAGGCTACTGTGCTGTTATGCAATGGGTGTGATACGCGTGGGTCATAAACAGGCTGCAAAATGATCCTGTATAGGATTGCCTATGGCTTCTGTGTTGGTGAATGCATAATCCACTAAGATCACACATGCAAACATTAGTTGCATAAACTTTCCTTGCATAAAAATAGTATAAGCTAGTGCTTTTTTGCAAAGCTAATGCATAGTTTTCTGCCTGGTCGCCTGTGATCTGATAAGCAAAGCTTGTTTCAGACTTACTGTCTGAATTTTCTTATTCATGACTGCCAAAAATAATAGTTAATTTAAATTTCATGGACAAATTGGAGACATTTGAAGAGGGTATAACTGTATTTGAAACTTCTGTCAGTCATGCAAAGGCTTAGGCATATTCTGCGTTGGACGTTCATGATGTGTTGTTGGCTTCAGATCTTTAAATCACATTTATGCTATTCTTCAGCTACACTTGTCTTCTTCTTTTGTGTACTGTCAGTATTTTTTCTAATTGAATGTGTGCAATAAATTGAGGTATTAACCGTCCACCCTTTTTTGACAGGGTGGCCTCATACACTTTGAGAAGAGGAGGAGGGTAAGTGGTTCTTCTTATATCATCTTTTAAATGGTTCTTCTCTTTTTTATTTGACTTTTTTGGTCCATAACAATCAAATAAAAGGTCCAAAGGTGTTTAGCATTTAGAGATGTTGGCTGGGTGTTTACAGTATGGCATCTTCCTTTTTAAACATTAACATAACTGCAGCACTACATTTTGTTTCAAAATGGGTATGCAATTATTTTAATGGAGCAGGGAGGATATTTTTCACTGCATTTCAATCATTGTTCCTCTCTTTCTACAGGAGTTTGATGTCCTTTCTCAGATCCGTCTATTGCAAGCATCCTGTTCGCAGTACAGCCTCCCCCATCACCCCAGAATCGCTGCCTGGCTGCAGGGACACAAACTGTTCACTGATCAGGAGAGGTGAACCAAAGTTTTTCTTTTCTTTTTCTTCAGAGCACATGATAAGATCACAAGCAAAGGAAGGCCAGCTGAAAGTAATACGTGTGGTTATGTAATCTAAAAGTTTTATAACTTTCAGAGAAGGCAAATACATGTGAGGCCTTCAGATGACAAGCAGAAACCTTTCTGGTTATTCTGATTTAAAAATCTAGAGACTAAATCTAAAAGATTTTTTTGGTCGGTCAGCGAGGTTTGCAGAGCTCTCTTTCTTGTTGCAGCTATGAACTGTCGAGACAGCTGGAGCCTCCGGTGGATTTATGCTCACCGCCCTCCTGGAGCCATCGCTCACTCACAAAGAAACTATCCTTGTGAGTATCAGGCTGCGTTGGTCCTGTTTGCATATTCCAACACGCACACATTTGACTAAGTCCACAGATCTGAACACGGCTGTTTACCTCTGTAAACACAGCTGGAAGTAACAGTGTTATAAAATTTGGTCTCCAGACTAAGTGAATCAGATGATTTAACCTTTCTTTTTAAAAAAAAAAACAGAACAAAAAACAAAGTGTCATTTAGTTTTCAGCTGCACATATTTGACTAGTAGTGCGCATGGTGTGGCTTTGCTCTCAAACTAAATGTGTATTTTCAGTCTTCGGACAAGCGATGGAGCCAAAAATGTCCCAGCTGACCAGATCAGCGTTTCATCGTCTGGATCCAGTGGATCTGAGATGGAGGATCTCTCCTCCCCGAACTTGGCCTGTTCCATCAGACTGCAGGTAGTTTTGCCCTCACCACTTTTTGTTACATGCCATGTTAGTGTCTCCTGATTCAGTCTGGGATGAAGAACCATGGTGGAAGTCACACTTTTAGACAGTGGATTATTGTTACATTTTCATAATTTGCAGTTGTTTTATGAGAAATAAGCACAAGCATCATGTGTGCGACTTAGCATGTTGCTAACATCAGTGCAATTTTGTTCAGTCTATCATTTAATTGGGTATTACTTTTATGAATCTCCAAGCTAAAATTGTGTATTTCTGCAGTGTAACTTGAGGGGAAATAACTGAATAGTGAAAATGACATGGATGGAAATTAATGGCCAGGGGTTGAATATCTGGGATACAGAGACATTTCTTCTCAGTGCTACGTGTTCGATCACACGCCATCCCTTTCTAACAACTTAATACTGCCGTGTCCTCATCAGCACGCTGACCTAGTCCACTTTTATCTGCCGGCGATCTCACCGTAGCTTAACTTTCTCGTCTTTTCCCTCCATTTGGCTCATAGCCTACATCCTAGCATCAATGTTTGGGGGAAATAAGTGTTTTTTTCAGAGTTGTAGAGCACAGATGAAAAATAAATGTCCCCACTGCAAACTGTTTCAGGTATTTATTTTTTCTACATTTCTCCAAATGACCATAAACCACAGCTAAAGGATGCTTGTTGCGCACACAGCTGTGAGATACATCAGTGTAACGGTGTCAGTGAAGCGTTTAAACATGCTGGTGATGGACATATTTGTTTGTACGTTTACTTCTTTTTCCAAAATCTGATTTAATAATAATAATAACATCTATTGGCACCCGTTTGTGGTGTCTGTTTACACAAAACGGACTGGATCCAATGTTCCAGCCAGTAACTCGGTTTTCGGGAGTAAGAGGACACTTGAAATCGAGGAGAAAGGCGTTTTTGTTTGTGTGACTTCATCTCCTCCATTATCTCATCCATTTTCTGCCCTTTTTGTTCTCCGTTGTGCTGAAAACGGGGGATTCAGCTTCTTACAAAGACCGTCACTGTGTTTGGAAAAGCCCTGTTTGTTCCTTTTTAAACGCACACGGTCGCCTTTTAAGCTGTAAAAACAAACCACCCAAGCATTTCTAATGAGAAATAAAATGGGAGCGTTACGTAACATTGTGGAGGACCATCGAAACTGCAGTGAGTTCCTCCCCAGTGGAATCTCAACTGAGCGTGACCTCAGCTGAGCCTGAAATGCTGCAGTGTTTTCCGTTTCATGGTGTCTCTGCAGCTGATCCGTGCTCATCAGCGTTTTCTCTTTCCTTCTCGTCTGCAGTCCTTTCACAGCTCTTGCAACAACGTATCCGAGGCCTTCTCTTCCTCCTCCCTGTCCTCCTCCTCATCCTCGCCGTGCTCCCCGGCGACGTACTCTCCGGACTCCCCGGCTCCGTCCAGCTCTTCCTCCGACTGCAGCGCGGATCTTTGCTCCGCTTCCTCCTCCTCCTCGTCCGGCGGCGGTACACGGCCGAAGCCGCCTCCGGCCTCCCAGCACAAGCGCTCCGTCTCCATGACCTCGCTGCCCGTGTACAACCGGCAGGTGGCCGACTGCTGCATCGTCAGGGTCAGCGTGGACCTGGGCCACAACAACGGCAACATGTACAAAAGCATCCTGGTGAGTTTGTTGTCAAGAGACGCTGAAGCGGTGCAACAAGACTTCCTCCTTTTAGGCTGTTGTTCTTTCTCCTTCACAGCTCACCAGCCAGGACAAAACTACTCAGGTGATTCAGAGGGCTTTAGAGAAGCATCACCTTGAGCAAATGAACGGACAGGAGTTCACCCTGACGCAGGTCATCTCGCAGGAAAGAGGTCAGAACAGTGTGAGAAACAAATCGGCTGAAAGGTGAGGAAAGGTGGCGCCGCGTTTGACCGATCATGCTGTGTTTTCTGTTCTCAGAGCTGCTCATCCCGGACAAGGCCAACGTCTTCTACGCCATGTCCACCACGGCTAACTTCGACTTTGTTCTGCGCCAGTATCGCACAGGGCAGAAGAAACCGCTGACGGCCACCTCCAGTCTGGGACGGTTCACAAAGTAAACCGCTTAAAGCCATGAACTGAGTGTTTCCAGGGAAACGGCCTCTTCCTTTTTAAGCCTTGCTGCTCTGTCCGACAGAAAGACACGGAGACGTGGAAGTTGGATGTTTCTGTGGAAACGGACAAGATTTTGCCGAAGCACTTTACAAAGATGGACGCTCCTCTCGGGAGAAACTTTTGGAGCTTAAAAACTCCGGATCAAATTTTTTCCTTTCGGAATAAACTGAGTTTGAATCCCACCAATGAGCGAATAACAGAAACAGCCTTTCCCTTCCCAGTGGTGTTGGTCAGCACTGATTTATCGCCCTGCTGTGAGCTGCCAGGTGGACACGCAGCAGACCCAGCCAGCCACACGTGTTGACATCTGAGCCATGGACGTGTGGAAGTGGAGGGCCCTTTCCCCACCCAGCCGGGCGCCATTAATAAGCTGCAGATCTTTTTAAAAAGGGATGGGAGCGTGCTGCCGGGTTAAAGACCGAGCAGTCGCTGCTTTTTGTCCTGGTGCTGCCTGAGAGATGCGGGGAATGTGGAACTTTGCGTACCCGCTGAGTTTGGAGCAGCAGCCCTGACCGGAAGGGAGGCATTCCTGATGATGATGATGATGATGATGATGAGGGCGGCTGCAGAGGTGGCGATGGATCGAACGTTTGCACGTGACTGCTGTATGTAAATGAGACATAAATAAGGGTGACTTGTTTGTATTTTCAGTGTTATTTTGATTTGTTAGGATTTTTTAAATGTTTTCTATTTATTTCACTGTGATTCACTTTAACGGCACCTTAACTTGATTCGCACATCTTACTGACTCGTTGTTTGGTTGTCTGGACGGGAAGGAAGCGCTTTAAAAAAAAACAAAGAACAAACCTGCCTACCCTCTGTGGTTTGAAAACATCTCCCACTCATGTTTTTAATTGTTTTTAAAATGTCTTATTTCCTCATGAGTGCGGATAATATTTGAGATGCTGGCCGCCAAAGCTCATTTAAATTGTATCGAAACGAACGTGTTGACTTGTAAAGCGGAAAGAGTTCGGCTGAAGTCCCGACCGGTTGATCATGCAGGTGGAATCATTTCAGTGACGTCAGCCGAGGCCAAGATGGTAGATTAAAATCAGTTTATTTGATTAAGCTTCAGGGAGTTATGGCAAAAAAAAGGCAGTATTGTAGACACACAAGGTAAATCACAAGTTTTCTCACTCCAAAGTGAGATTCAAGAGCTTTCCTCGAGGGCACGGATGACTTTTTTTCAGGAGAAGCAACATTTCTGAGCGCTGCGTCCTGAAAACTCTTCTCTGCACAGTCTGAAGCATGGCGCCACTTTCCTTTTCATATGTCTTGTCCTGTAAAAAGCTGATGTTTGTTCACTCTTTTGATTTTTTGAAAATGTTTAAAATAAAAGTAAATAAACTGTTTTTAACTAGAATTTGATACGCATTACCGCACTGTATTAACAACCTCCTAATAAAACTTTTCAAGTTTTTCTGGACTTCGGCCTTTTTAAAAAATATAGTTCACACTCAAAAGTACCAAGACACTCAATGCATGCTGATGGTATTATTTTAAACCTGTGATGAGCAGAATAAATTCTCTTTCCCAGGAAGAAAATTTTATGTGTGAAGTGTAAATGAAGCTTTGTGGGAATAGGGCTCCTCGTGAAAATAAAGTATGTTCATTTTAAATGTGGTTATTGTTGAACTACAGGAAAATTTTGGACCTGACAATGGAAGAGGAGGGGGTAGAGACAAGGGGAAAAGGAGCTAAACATGAAAAAAACACAGAAACCAGTAACCACTATGCAATCAAAACCTTCTGTTTTCTATTCTGCTTATTCCATTTCAGGGTTGTGGGGAAACTGGAGCCATTCATTAGACCAAGTTCTCTTCAGGAGAATTTAGAGTGAACAATAAAAACCCAACATGTCTGGACTGTTGGAGGAAACTGGAGAGAGACCACGCATACACAGGGAGAACATGCAAACTCCACGCACTCAGGCCCCGCTTTAAAAGACAACTTCAATGACAGCCAGTGATTCAGTATCTGAGACCAGAAACACATCAGCGAGCTGTACTGGTTGCTCTGCTGCTCGTATTCTGATCATTCGTTCAAGTTGCTCCCATCTGGAAGAACATCCAGATCATCAAATTACGCCAACCAGTCGATTAAGGGACAGATTCCTCCCCGGGATCATTAATATTCTGAATAATAATCTGTAGAATCTCTTCTAGGTTTTTAATTCAATGATATTTTATTCAGCATTTCTGCTTGTTTTTTTAAAACCACAGCAGTAAATTGCATGACATTTTTTGTAATAATTTACAACTTTAAATCATTTACCTGACTTCCAGCAGAACATACAACAATGATTTCCAGTTTAAATCTTTGAACTGTGTGTTTGTTCTGTATTAATAAATCATGATACTCTACAAATGTTTCATGTTTGAGTCACAGAGCAAATCACTGAGAACTGAAACATAGGTTACCAAACACACAGGTCACTTTATTAGGCCCAGCTTCCGCGACTGAGATGGACCCAAAATTTCCTCCAGAACCTCCTTCATCCTTATAATCATAGATCCAATAAGGTGATGGAAACAATCCTCAGAGGTTTTGCTCCATATTTACATGACAGCATCACACAGCTGCTGCATCCATGATGAGAATCTCTCGTTCCACGACATCCCAAAGGTGGAATACTGGACTGAGATGTGGTGGCTGGATATTTTCTCTTCTTCAGACCATTCCCAGTAAACCCTAGAGATGGTTGTGTGTGAAAATCCCAGTAAAGATTAAGACCAACAACCATGCTATGTTCAAAGTCACTTTAATCTTCTTTCTTCCTGCAAATAAAAAGTCTGAAATTGTGTCATGCTTTGTGAAAGTAATTAAAAAACATTAATTTTCATGAAAATTTGAGTCAGATCATTTTACTGTTAAAGATGTGAGTGTGCTTCAGATATAAAAACATTTTTTTTAAAGTTGTGGACATGTCACAGAGCCTTGACGTCAGGTGAACATCATTTTTAGAGAGCAGCTGTTAGAAAGATGAACGGCAAGCAGGGATCTGAAGCTGCTGCTGAACGTGTCCAGACAGGACACCTCAGTACCACTTTCAATCATTTGCAGTGCATCAGAAATAGGCCTATATGAAATCAAATTTTCTAAAAGTTTTCTTCTCTGATGAATGCCTGCATGGTCCTGATGGAAGGAGTTCTGGATCAGTGTTGGATTACCGCCATGTCTCAACAAGGTTGCCACATCATAAAAGGTGGTGGTGGAAAGATGTTTATAGCTGGAATAATGAGCAACATAACCTCTGATAGGTTCAGTTTCTAACTGGTAAAAAAGAAAGAAGCGGTCCTTCTGCAGTACAGACAACTCACCATCCCATGCTGGAAAAAAGAATACTAAGTCTGTGGCTGCTATGAGTGTAAAGATAGAAAGAATTTATGAAGTAGCCACAATCATTCCCAACATTTCAGTTCTTTACAACTTATTTGGTGATTACTTGTGTAACACAACAGAAATAAAAATAGAGACTCACTGTTGATCCAGCTCATCACGCATGGTGTCACTGACCCCTGCTGGTGCTTATGTGTGTACAACATTGACATCTTTATGTTTTTTCTATGATAGGTGATAGAATTTTACATTGTGATTACAATATTAACAAGATTCCCCTGAAACTATCATAATTTCATAAACAAATGTTGCTGTCTTGGGGTTTATGGCATGGTATGAACACAACTTAAGTCCACGTAAATGATTGAAGGATAAAGTTATTCTACACAAAAATGAATAAATCTTGTTTCATGACTGTCTCACTGTAACAGCATGATTACAGCAGTTTATCACTAAGCCAGCGGTTTAATCAAGAAGGGCATCTGTAAGGCTGTATTATGTTTTTATACCATTGGAGATTTCATATTACCTAAATTTTCCACTGCTCATGAGCATTTTTGTGTGTCTGTATGTGGAGTGAAATTGTGGATGTTCAGCACAAACGATGCCCAAATATCATTTCAGAAGACAGTGTGTTTCTTATCTGGGTTATTTCTCGGACTTCGAATTGGTATAAGGTGTACCCCAAGGTTCCTCTTTTTGTTCCTTCAGTTTTCCCAATATTTATTAATAATTTACCACAAATTTGTCCAAATTGTCAAATTACCTCCATGCAGACGATACTGTAGCCTACTATATTCTTACAGTTCTAATATTTCCCATGATCCACCATTTTTAACGTGTTTTCAGCATGATCCAAAAATGGTTTATTTAATAAACTTTTACTGAATAAAAAAAGTATTTTTACATGTTGATTAATTTAAGGCCTAACTTTCAACCACATGACTAGTTAATTAATTTTCTCAGTGGAACACCAATGGTCAAAGGTGATGATTTAAATATCTTGGTCTAAATATAATATGGTATACACAATATGGTGTATTGTATTTATTTACATTTTCTTCATGCTGTTTTCTTCTATTTATTTTTTTGATGTATGTCATGTTCTGTTATGTTTTGTGTTCCTTATAAAGTTTTTTTGTTTTAGCCTACATAACAATAGCTACGTGTACATGGAGCACTTCTGATATGTTTGAATGTCCAATCAGAAAAAAAATGCGTCATATAAACATGTCAGCTGGTCCAATTGGCTTTGATCAAAAAGAATTTCCAGTCTGATCGAGAAGTGATCAAACCTTTTCATGATCAGATCAGCAGGAATAAACATCCATATAAACACTCATTCTGATCGTTTCTGTGCATGCTTGAGCCATGCCTGAGTTACATGATGTAATTTTAGGGAAGAACTGGGAAATGGCGTAAGCAAAACAATGCTTTGCTCATAAACTGAAAGATTTAAGGCCTGCTGAGCATACAGGTAAAAGGTCCAAAAAAAAAAAATGGTTCCAAACAAGCAACATTGTGCATGTGAAACCGTTAAGATCATATTTCTTTTGTCCAACATGTAAATGCATCTCTCTAGCTATAATTTCAGGCAGCCTACAAATTTAAGCTTGAAAGTTGCTTCAACATGTGACAACCTACGGAGAAAACAAAGCTGCTAACCTATTGTTAATCAGTGTTTCCACTTCCAGCTAGCTAACCTGAAGCTAACAGTGAGATGTCATTCATGAATGAGCTTGACTCCAAGGATTGATTCTTTGCAGTGAACAAGAAGAACTGGGACAGGCCACGTCTTTAAAGGGGGAAGGGAATATTCAGTGATCAATGCTTTTAGGATCCAGGTCATGTTGATGCTGTCGGAGTTGTTAAAGTCTAGGATATTACTTAACCCACGTCCTTATCAATTTAACAATGATTAATCGCTACTGTTTGCAGCTCTCTGCTGCCAAAAAGGCTTTGTTGGTGTTGTGGTTTAATCCCACTGTCTCCTTAATTCATCAATAGCATCCTTCCAGAGTTTAGCTCCTTTAGAATGCATGTCACAGATTAATAAAGCCGGATTTAGCTACTACAGTGCAGACCTGGTGAAACATAACTGTGTCCATAAGAGACTATTTCCAACAGAGGAACTTGGAAAAAGAGAAAAGATCCAGTGAGCAGCAGCTGCTACGCCATTTCCTAACCAAAGATCTCTATGAAGCCTGATTAACTCTGGATATCCCTCCGTTACCTGGGGCGACTTAATCAGACATTCAGGGTCTTATAAGTAGTACAATGGAACTGGTCATCAACTCGGTAATTCAACCCAGTTTCCCATCTCAATAAGTGAATGCTCACATTGCCAAAAGTATTCGTTCGCCCACCCAAATAATCAGAACCAGGTGTTGCAATCACAACCATGGCCACAGGTGTGTATAAAATCAAGCACCTACGCATGCAGACTACTTTTGCAAACATTTGTGAAAGAATGGGTCGCTCAGCTCAGTGAATTCCTCCATAAACTGACGGAGCAGGGTCAACGGATGCTGAGGTGCATAGTGTGATGAGGTCACCAAATTTCTGCAGACCCTCAAAATTTATGTGGCCTTCAGATTAGCTAAAAAAGTGTGCAGAGAGCTTCGTGGAATGGGTTTGCATGGCCGGGCAGCTGGATCCAAGCCGTACATTACCAAGTGCAATGCAAAGCATCAGATTGTTGACCGGTTTGTTTTTGGGCTTGGCCCCTTAGTTCCAGTTGAAGGAACTCTGAATGCTTGAGCATACTAAGACATTTTGGAGAATTCCTAGCTCCCAACTTTGTGGGAACAGTTTGGAGCCAGCCTCTTCCTCTTCCACCATGGCTGTACACCAGCACACAAAGCAAGGTCCATGAAGACGTGGATGACAGAGTCTGGTGTGGATAAGCTTGACTGTCCTGCAGAAAGACCTGACCTCAACCTAATAGAACACCTTTCGGATGAATTAGAGCAGAGACTGGGAGCCAGGCCTTCTCTTCCAACATCAGTGTTTAACCCTTACAAATGGACTTACAGAAAAATGGTCAGATATTCCCATAAACACACTCCTAAACCTTGCGAACAGCTTTCCCAGAAACGTTGAAGCTGGTATAGCTGCAAAGGGTGGACAGACGTCATATTGAACTCTATAGATTAGAAATGGGAAGTCACTTATGTTCATATGCGAGTCAAGGCAGGTGAGCGAATATTTATGGCAAAATAGTGTAAAGAGATGGTATCTGTAGCTTCTGACCAATTCCAGCATGGAGAAATCTGCAGAGCTGCCTACTTTCCCACACAGGAGCAGGCAATTATTCTCAAACACGCCTTCCAGGCCAAAAGAAACACAGCCAGGAGGGAATGCTGGCGGAAATGACCAATTCCAAAGCACCAAAGTGGACAGGATGTTAAAGAAGAGAGAGAGAGAGAGAGCGCTGATGAGTCAGGAGGTGGTGCTTTTATAGTTGTTGATTTCTTATCCAGAGAATAACCTGGAGCAGGTTCGCTGTTCAGCTGTGACAAGACACCGTTAAGAAGTGAACCAGTATCAGGGGATGGTCAACCCCTGATTGACCACGAAGCTAACTCATTCATTTTTGTACCACTTAATCGAACGAAGTTACCTCCATAAGAGAAAATTCAGCATAGCAGTACAGGCTTAGTGGTCAGGTAAAAACACAGGTAAACCATGTTTAATGCATTATATATAAAGTCTTATTCAGTTTGTCCTCATTCTCAGTCCACTGCTCTGCTTTGATAGCTAATCAATATGCCTGTCAGTTTAGTTTGATAGACCCAGCAACCCTTTTGTCTTCTGTTTTATTTAGTTTTTTGTTCTTATTTTAGGGATAGATGTCATGTGACCATCTAATTTTTTTTGTTAATGTCTGTGAGGTTTGTGTTTTTTTTTTTAAAAAAGGAAAGGAAAAATGTTCAACCCTCCCAAAATGAAGCATTTTTATTCCAACAGTACTTGTTTTCATGAAATCATACTGGCAGTTGAAACATTTCCCTTTATGTTGACATTATCATCTATGTTCCCACTTAGTGGCGCCAGAGAGCTGCTCCTTGTCCAACAGACATAAAAACACCGCTCGGCTGCAGTAAATCCGAAGCAGCTGCGTCCCAATCCACCACATCTCCTATCACTCCGAGCGCCGTTGTCTCATTAACTGCAGAGTTGTTTTCCCTGTGTGGATATTTTACATCATTTCATTAAAGCTATAAAATAAAGTTAGCTTGATGACCTCTGGGGTGCGGTAAACAGGGCTGAGGCCAGCTGCTGCTGCACAGTAGTGGATTTCTGACACACTCGAACAGAGTCCGCTGAGAGCCGCTGGCCCAGACGAGCCCTTGGCTGCAGTGGTTGCACACTCAGCAAAGCGATATGGTTTGGATTCATTAGACGAGGATTTGCCTCTCAATGTGTTTGCTGCATAGGTCAGCAGTGTTGGAGGAGAACCAGGACACGGCCCCCCCTTCTCATACTATCTCATGTATTATGCATGCCTGTCATGTCCGGCTGTGTGTGGACAGAATAAACTTGTAGCAGTTCTGACCTTCGCCCTGAGACATCAAAACCGTATTTATCTGCCTTTGAGCTACAGCTCTGCAGGCCAGATGAGATTTGGGTTTGTTCAGGAAATCAGTCGCTGGGTTTTTCTTGAAGATTGATGCAACCTGGAGTTCAGTTATCAATGAAACCGCCGATTCTCACCTCTGATGACCTGAAAGTGTTCAAGGAAGTTAAAGGGAGTTTCATTTCATGTCTGCTCGCACTCTCGGAGAAAGGTGTGAAACCTGTGGCTTAGTTCAGTTGGTGTATGTTGTTTTTGGCCTCTTGTTTACCAGCTCAGTACTAAACCTAAATACTGTATGATCATGACATAGCTTTGCCCTGCTCTGGCTTATAGATCTTAAGGCCGAGTGTATCCTGGTTGCATTGCTTCTGCTTCGTTTGCAAAGGGTGGCGATGACATCATGTCCTGTGTACTTGGTGTGCAGGAAGCGAGTAATTTTTAATAGTTAAACAATATCATGATCCTTCATCTTTACTTGCATGAGAATTCGGTTCAGGCAGCGTATAAATACATTAGAAACAGTCAGTTTTGCTTTGCTTGTGTCCTAACTCTGATTACAGGACCACATGAGTGTGAAAGCTATAAAAGTATAAGATTTGACCTGATCTCTGCTGGCGGTGGACAGCTGCCCCCCTGGCCTACACGGGTGATTTTCACTTCGGTGAAGACAAAAGTATATTGTTTTTACTGCTCAGAAGCACAAGAAGACAGTCCTGGCAGCTTTTATATATTTGACATTTAATGTGTCTGCGAAGTTGTTTTATAATCACCAGATGTGCTGCTGACCGTGAACGCTTTCACAAAAGCAGCTGGGAGCCCTGCTGCATGAGCTGGCCCTGCACACGGTTGATAATCACAATCTTGTTACTCATTATCTCAGAAAGGAAACCAAGGGTGGAGGAGGGTGTTGACAGCAACTCATGTTCAGATACCAGTTTTGCCTAATGGACACTTGCTCATGCATATTCACTACCCCCTAATATATCATTTGAACTGTTTTGAGGACAATGCTATTTCAGACTTTACATTGGTTTACATGTGAAACTGCATTTTCATGGACACTTTAAACAAGGAAATATAGTGATTTGGCAGGGATCGTTGATAGAATAGTAAGTAGGATTATTGTACAGCAAAATGGCATCACAAACCCATATTTTTAAGATTTGGCTTTTATAGCATTTTGAGTTCATATAGACACATTTAGTGTAAAATAAATACTTTGGGGGTGTATAACTTTCGATTTGTTTAGTCTTTGCGTTCATTAAAAGTATCTATCTATCTATCTATCTATCTATCTATC
>JAVQJG010089289.1:0-21849 GCA_036024015.1 Craterocephalus amniculus | reverse complement strand
TACATACTCAGAGTTGATTGAACCAATTCAGAACAGCTGTTCTGGAACCGGAAACTCAGAGTTTCCCATCTTGGGGTAAGTCAACTCAGAGTTCACGGATAGACTCAGAGTTTGTTGAACCACCTACCTGGAATACCCCTCTGATGATTGAAAATGTTTGAAACAACTCCAAATGGCTACAACCAGAACGCTCATCCTTTAATCACATGACTGGCTTTGTCTGTTAATACAGTGAATGGTTGCAGCAGGGAAACAAAGAAAACCTGCAGGACACTGGCTCAAAAGGTACAGAGTTTGTTGTTCCTGATATATTAGAAGTTTCTACTTAAAACTATATAATCACTTAGGATGTAATCTTTAAAAAGAGAACACCTGACAAGCAAGTGCTTATGGCCGCACTCACTGCACATGTTTGGGGTAAACCTTTACTTTTTAGAATTTTTTTTTATTTATTTTTTCCTTTTAATGCTGGAAACACATTCTTAGCACTATTACAACTTCTCAATTCTGGGTGGTCATGTTTACAGGGGTTTACTGAGAAGTTAAATCCAAAGTTTACAAGACCAGTGAGTGGATATCTTACCCCAGCACAATGAGCTCTCCATACTTGACTGTTCCTTTGGTGGATGCTGGGGAGGTGGAGATGTTTTCTTGACCCAGTGAAAACATCTGTGCAGCCTTCTGAGGGAGGAAATGTGAAGACTCTCCCGCAGTGTGAAGCTCCTGTTACCGTCAGAGCATCTCCATCAGTTCAGGTGCACAATACATCACCTGCAGACAAATCAGGAGACTTACAACTTGGTATAATCAACTTCTGATGATAGAGACGGCTGGAAAATCTATCACTAAAACATAACTTCCCTCCTTTTAAATAATTCATTTAAAATGTATAATTTCTCTTTGTATATTCATTCAAACACATACTGTACAAAGGCTTTAGCACAGCAACATTCAATGTTACAATACACTCCAATGCACCCACACTATCTTTGTACTTGGAGCTGAGAGAAACAGTGAAAAACAATGTACGCATTCACTCCAGTACACTGAGTGTGGTTGTTAGGTGTATAACAGGGGCCATTGGCGTTCATGGCAGGATGACTCACTAAGCAACACACTGGAACTGATGTAAAAATCCTTTGTATTGCTGGGAAAAAACAAGATGCTCCACTCTGATGTCACAGTGCTGAGAATGACACATGCCATAAATCTGAGTTAAACAGCTGTGATGACGATTTGCAGACAAGTGTTGACTTTATGATTCAAAAGATTTTTAAAGTGTCAAAAAGAGCTTTTATAAATAACCATCCTGTTTTCAGTGATTAGTGTGGGTTTGCAAAGAGAGTGATTGTTATATATTCTGGTGTTATCCTGCACTCTGTAGCAGATATTACGAATATACACAATATCGGCACTAATATAATTAGCATCTATTCAGTCTAAAGAAACAGGTCTTCTATTTCTAAATCCCCTACCTTTAACTAAATTTTACATGTAGAACACCATTATAGTTGCAGACGTATTATTTTGTCTGAAAACAACAGCTTTTAAACAAAAAAACAGCAAACATTAAGTTCTGTGGTTTTATCAGAACAACCTCAGAAGTGACACTGGAGCCGTTTTTACTGTAGATTTCCTTAGTAACACTCCGGATAAAAAAAATCTCACTGCAACCAGGCGACACAAACAAGAACAACATTGACAGTCCCGATATGCAAACAACATACCAGAGAAATATCTAAAGCTAGGAACTGCTTCTCTAAACATATCAAGAACGGTCATTAGATATAATTTAAACACAGAATCAATCTAAAATGATGATTAACTCTAACATCATGATCTTGTTTGCAGCATATTAAGTCTAAAGTAAAAATGCTAATTTTCCACTTGTTTGCAGCATTATAAATCGCTAAGAACTGCTTCTGTAAACATATCTCATATCTCTGCCATCTGGTGGCTAATTTAAGATTAACATAACAGTGAAAAATTAAGCTACTTGAATTTTCTATTAAAATTCATTGTTTCCAACTGGCTTATTTTGTGAGATATTTATTTTCTACTTTAAATGTAAATACCCTAACACATAGAGAGAAAGGGAATGTTTCCAACCTGGATTTAAAAGTTTCTACATTTGGTTAATCATGATCTAATGTTCCACTTGTTTGCAGCATAATAATAGCTAAGAACTGCTTCTCTAAACATATATCATATCTCTGCCTTCTGGTGGCTAATTTATATTTAACATAACAGTGATTCTGTTTGTTTTCGTAAGAATTAAGCTACTTGGATTTTCTTTTAAAATTCATTGTTTCCAACTGGCTTATTTTGTGAGATATTTGTTTTCTAAATGCAAATACCCTAACGCATAGAGAGAAAGGGAAATGTTTCCAATCTGGGTTTAAAAGTTTCTACATTTGGTTAGAGTTTGGTCTCTACTGGCAGTTTGTTCCATTTGTTTACAGCGTAATTGCTAAGAGCTGTTTCTCTAAAACATATCACAGAAAGCAAAAGCACAGATACCAAAATAAATTCTCTCAAGACCAATAAATCAATTTGTAATCTATTAACATGTATCTGTGTACTTGCTCCACAACTTCCTGATGTTCAGTTTACTCATCAAAGGGGTAAACTTAGCCTTAATTATTACTAAGCTGTCTGGTACTCAACAGTATATTACAGATTAAAACACAAATTTTAATATCTTTTAGATGTGTTTATGTCTGTTATTGGACACAGAAAATCAAAGCTGTCATATCCTGTCTCTCTCTCTCTCTATCTATCCAGTGTGCTCCTGTTTCCCCCATTACCCAGCAGACTGCGGTACCTGATTCACAGAACCACAGAGGATCAGCCAGAGCTCACCACCTTCTCTGTCGGAGAGAGCTGGTCCCGCAGGGTGGTGGTCTGTCATTCTGAGCTCAGGTCAACAACAAACCTACATCTATATTGCCCAAATTTATTTTAAAACAACCAGAAAACATCTTATTCTACTGGGATCATGGAGTTTTTATAGTTAAGCCAGACAGTTTACATAGTTTGCCAGTAATGTTGGAGGATTTCATATATTTGATACTGGCTAATCAGATGGATAAATAAAGTAACTCCATTATGGGGAAGATTGCATTTGGGAGGAGCAAGCGAGAAATTGAAATTAGATTTTTCTCTTTTCTGCTTGTTTTCCTCTAGGGGCGAGTTGGAAGAAGACAATGATTTTGAAAGCAGCATCTGCTCATATGAAGAGCCTCCGGGTTGTAGGTCGGAGACGGAAGGCAACATGAAGCCTAAACCTTCAATCCCATCACGGAGCCGAGTGCCCAAAAGGCCTGACCAGCCCCTGTACATGCCGCGAGCTGCTCGGGAGAGACTATCTTTACAAAACTCCCAAGGCCCCACATCACACACAGACTCAGAAAGTTCAGCTGATTGTTGCAGCAGTTTATCGAACTCTTGTTCTTGTCCCGAAACTACAACAGGCTCACCCACTTCCAGACAGGAATCATGCCTCAGTGCAGGGGACGGGATTCTCGACACTTCAGCAAACAGTTTGGTGCCGTGTAGTCAGGAGAAGATGCAAAAGCAGAGCTTGCATGAAAATGAGGGTCTTGTTTGGGAGCAGACTCAATCCTGTTTCGCTGATATGAGCTTGGAGGACGGCAAGAGAGAGGATTTCGCTTGTTTGCCACACAGTGTTCAGACAGAAGGCGCAGAAACTGATGACTTACTTGAACAGGTAACATACAGTTTACTGTTTGTGCTTTTTTTCAGAGATTTACTCAAAAATAATGAAATAATCTCTGTTTCTCTTCTCTTCTCATTCTCTCAGATTAAAGCACATCTAAAAGAAGCAGACGGCGTTTTTATTGAACATGTTCGTAATGACTACTCCATCTATGAGAACGTTTCTCTCAACTCGGATGAATTTGGGCATGTAATCGAGATCTACAACTTCCCAGCTATTTTCAAGACAGATGACCTCCTCGATGCTTTCACAGAGTACAGGTGTGAGCCCAGAATTTACTCTTCCAGAGCTCTGTCCATACATTTCATTAAAACTATATCCTTGTTCTACTCTAACTACACCAAGACAGGCTGAAAACGTCTGCTCTAAAGTCTGCAGTCGTGCTTGTAAACTGTTAGTTTTGATGCTGTCATAGAGGTTTTGATTTAAATATTTTCTCATTGGAATCAGCTGGGACAAAAAAAGAGAAAAGTAGCCTTTAAAAAAAAAAAAAAAAAGATCTATGTTTTTTTTTGTATTAAAGTGTTCCTTCATTCACATGTATGATCTATTCAAGAAAGATAATTTAAATTAACTCATTGGTTGCCTGCATTAAAACTCCGCCATTCATTAAAAACCGCAAAAAAACGTCTTTTAACATCTTTGGCAGTGAACGATTGGACTTCAAATGATGTCAAAAAGAGGTCTTTAGCAGCCAAAGAGTTAAGATAAAATGATCTCTTCTAAAATTCAAAATTTTAGAAGATCTAAAAATATCTCAATTGACTAAATACAATTTTAAAGTGCCTCTCTGTCCCGTTTCAGTTATGGTGGAATGAAGATCAAGTGGGTGGACAACACGCATGCTCTGGGCGTTTTCTCCAGCGAGGCAGCAGGTGGGACACTTGACGGTACTGTCATCATAATGTGAGGTTGTAGGTTAAAATCTGCGACTAAATCAGCATTTGTTGTGTTTTCTGCAGCGCTGCATGCTCTCTCCATCTGCCACCCACTGCTGAAGGTACGAGCCCTCTCTGAAGGTAGTAGAAAGGCCCAAGGGAAAGCCCTCAGACGGGCAGGTAGGAAGATCCACTATAGCGGCTGTTAATAGTCCACTTGCTGTTTTGAAGGATGCTGAACCACAAAATCAGTATTTTCTCAGTGTCCTGTTGTAAATCAGGATGTTTTTGTTCCTCCAGAATTCATCCAGCCAGTGAAGGAGCGTCCCAGGACGGACTGTGCCGTCGCCAGGCGGATGGTGACCAGAGCTTTGGGCATACAGGGGCGAGGCAGAGTGCAGAGATACTGAGACGACTCAAACATTTAGTTTTAACTACAGGTGAGCTAATGATCACAAGATTTAATCGTTTTAGGTTCACGCAGTAGACGGGCCAGGAGTTGTATGAGAGAACTGGTAATTTATTCAGTGTGATGGGATGTTTAAAAAGTCTCAAGTTTATCATCATAAAAAGAATAGTGTCATGATTATTTTCTCTCAGCTTTGCAAACGAAGCAAATCAGAGTGAACGAAAAGTGCAGTTAATGTCTATTTAAACTGCAGAAACATGTTTATATACTTCAGAGTAGAATTGCTGCTGTCACAGATAATAACACATGCAGGAACTACTTAGACAATTAGTGCTGCATTTCTGTAACTTATGCATATCAATATATTTCAGCTTTTGTTTATATTTTGCTGATTAGGATTTGCAGCTTCAAAAAACCTCAGATTGAAAAACTCGGAAAATTAGAATATCACTGAAAGTCAATAAAAATGGATTTGATACAAAAATGTCAGGCCTCTGAAAGTAAAATCTTGCATCTGTATCTGTACATAAAATAAATAGGTTTCACCTTTTATGTTGAATTCCCTGAATAAAAGTAAAACATTTCCAGCATTTTCAAATTTTCCGAGTTGTACCTACACATTAGTATCATGCATGCATAAGTTTCTGCTTCATTCATGAACCCTCAGTCCCAGTTTTAGACTCAAGTACGAAGAATTTCCTCTCAAGTTGCATCTGCTTATGCAAATTTCAAACCAAATCTCTTGCAAGTTTGTTACATTTTCAAAAGTTCTCCACTTGTTCTCTGTACATGATGCAGTAACATATACAGTGTAAATTATTTCACGTATTTATTTCACACACAGCAGCACCCCGGTGCTTCAAAAATCTAGAGATATAAACAAAACTGAGCTATGAAAAACTAGTTCCTTTTGTGTTTGTGTGTAGGGGATATCTATGCAGAAGCTTTCTCTGATCCTGTAGCATTACCTTGCTCTGGGGGGCGCCAACGCTGAAAGGAAATAGTCAACACTAGTAGGGCTTCTTCTGGTTTTGGACAGAGCAGCGTCCAAAAGGATCAGAACACAACTTGGGACTAAAAAAAATACAGTCTTTCATCAAACTGAAACAATTAAAGAAACTGTCTGCTTTCACCATATTTTATTTAAAAATGTAAAGCTTTTCTACATTCTCTGTATACAAAATAAAAAAAGTCAACAACCTGCAAGTATCCTCATAAAATGAAGGATTCTTGAATCTCCACATTAGAAAAAACTAATCTTAAAGACTATGTAAAGGCATTTTCACATACATGTGTGGCTATTACAGTACTTCCACAATGTTCTTGTAGTCCCTGATGGAAATAACTTAACAAACCTCTGATATAGAGTAAGACACAGCCAGAATGTGCAGGTAATGAAGATGGAAATTAATTTCTACTGTCATGAAGAAAAAGCAATAAATATAACTTTAAAAAAAAACTTTTTAACTTGGTTTGAATCTGACATAATTTTGTGATTGAAAGTCTTTGCACATTGTTCTAAATACTGCAGCTACCACATCCAAGTAACTGTTATATCTGTTGTGTTCACTCAGTTATAATGTTCATGACATGCTGTCTTCATTTCTAGCCAGTTAGGTAAAATCCTGAAAACATTTCCTCGTCATCATATACGGAATTTATTTATAGCGTTGATAATGCCTGAACTATTGAATAGCAAGGAAGCAATGAGTTATACAGCCGTTTTTCTTCTTAGCTGTTTGAGGGTAAACATAGTGCAAGATACTGACCGGATGCAGAACCAGATTTAGCAGAAGACTATTTTCATCCACCCAGAGCAAACGTAGCGTACAGTAAGGCCTTTGGTCTTGATTGATCTTTGGTTCAGAGCCGTACTCCACATTCCAAATTTTCACATAGTTGGTTGAATAAGTTATGTGGCAGCAATTCTTACTGCTTATCCTAATAAACACAAGGTCAAATCTACTTCAGACACACTAAAAGACATGCTTTTGCAGAGCTGTGAATGGATTTACAAAGCAAGCAGTTCATTTTCCCATTGATCAGTTTTGTTTTGTACCAGCCGAGCCTGGAGCTCAATGTTCCAGCAACGCTTCAAGGAGGCAAAAATCACACAGCTCCCTGTAGTGGTTGTCAAATATGAGTATATGCTTCCCTGATGCTGTCCATGCGTCTTGTCCATCCCGGGTCTACCTGTGTGAAAGCTGGTTGTTCAGCAGTCCAGGAAACGTGTCCCCAATGTCTGAGCTCAGTGTACCACCTGTAAAGTCAGACAGGGAGAAGATGAAAGAGGAAAATGCTGCAAAAGTCACATAAAAATGTCTTAAACTTCTCTTTACAGAGGGCATCTTTCTGTTTTTATCCCAGTTCCACTGATGCAACTCAGAAAACTGTCGGATTAACTTTGTTTTAATCTTGTCTTCCTGGTTTTTACAGGAGGGTCCGACAGAAATCTGCCTCCACTCACTGAAGCCTAACTGATCAGTGACGTCTGCCTACTTCGGTTGAACAGGTTGGGAAGTGAAGACAGAGTCTGACAGGATTCACTGCCCCGCCTCACTAACATCCGTCCTGCTGAGAAGTCCGAGCTAAACCTGAAACTCCCAGCAGCCTCAGAGCGGATCTACTCCAGCTGAACCTGCTGCAGCTCCTGCAAACTCCCAGCATCACTAATCAGCAAATATGCCTCATCATTAAGGAATAAAGATAAAACAGTTGCAGGATTTTCAGATAGTTAAGACGGCTCTGAGGTGGAACAAGATCTTAACTTATTGGAATTTTCTTGCAAGTTTACTCAACTCAAGTTTGCTTCATTTCCAGATTATTTTCAAGAGGTTTGGTTTCCTTGTTGCCTGCGTTGTGCAGGACTGGTTGCAATACATTTTCTAATTTCTTGTGAAATTCTTTAATAGTTTGAGTCTCAGGACTGGGTAAAAGTATGTTGCATGTGGATGTTTCTAATGTTTTGTTGAATTTATGAGTGTTTTTTAAAAAAAAGTTTTAAGTATTAGATGCAAAAAGATACCTTAGGCAAAGTTCTTCAGTTCTTTAATTACCTACAGTTTGAGCCTTGGATACTTCGAATGTCAGACCCTTTCTACTTGTTACTGTTATTTTTCATGTAATCTTGCTACTGAACTAAAATCTATTTCAGACTATTGAAAAAAACTATGTCCACACAGTGCCATTCAGAAACAAATGACAAATTTTGTATTTAATAATAAAAAAAAATATTTAGCTGAAATATTACTGTCCTTTTTATTTAAGGGGAATCGGCAGTGGTGTCCTCACCTATATGACAGTTGTATGTCCATATCCGATGTCCATCATACCGGGTGCGACACTTCATAATGTTGTTGGTGTAATCCGATTCTGCAACCTCATAATTTGGGTTTATCACAACCTGGAGGAGAAAAACAAAATCAATATTTAAATGAGTGATCAAGGAATAATATTAGACTAGTAATGGGTCTAAAAAAATGATTTAATCTACAAAAACTACATTGATTTATAAAGTCAGAAAGACCAGTGCCATTCACTCTGCACATGACATATTGGTGTTGGTAACCCTCCCTTTCTCATTTACAGTTGTTAATTCTATATAAGATGGGTCATTCTCTAAATATTAGGCCTAAGAACTGTCTGTCTTCATAAATAAGGAAGATTAATGTGGATTTATGCATTAATGTGTTGAAGATTGAAGGAAGGAATGTCTCATTTTGACAGTCGTGATTAAAATCCCAAATTTATTTGATAAATATAGGTTATAGATTTTCCCCTAATATCTGGCGACCCCCTGAAATCTTGTTGATCTTGTGACCCAAAGTTTGGGAACCACTGTTACAGTATGTGTAAACTGAATCTTGATTAACTTTCTTTGTCAGAAGATGTATAAAGCCTCACGGGGCCAGAGCAACAGAGCAGATGTTTACCTGGAAGATGTAGTCGCCGGGCTGCACATCAGTGATGTCAATCCACTGGCAGTCTATGTCGTGCCTGTAGGTGTCCCAGCAGCCGACTGTGATGCCCTGTGAGCCAAAGTTTGCACATTCGTACCTCTTTTGAATACCTAAAATCAGAACAGATTGCAGAATCAGTAACGAGATTCTTAAAGTTAATTTAAATTTCATTTAATGTTTTTAAATTGGTACTTCATTTGGGCATGTTTGGACAATATACAGAGGACTGATCACTGGACCTGACTATCACATTTATAAAATAAGATACTTATCTTTCACTGTCTACAAGTAGATTGTTAGACAACATTAAACAATAAGATGTAGTTAAGCTGCTTTTTCCAGTACTGAGTAAATATATAAGAAGTAATAAACATGTTGTATATCAGTGATTCTCAACTTATTTCCCTTGGGGATCCCCTTCATACAAATATTGAAAGAGAGGTTGGTTCCAGACCCCAGGTTGGGAAACACCATATTGCATATGACATAAATGGTTTGCAGGTAGATGGTACATTTCTGAATTCAGAAGAAGGAGAAGCTTGAAAGCCACAAAATGTAATACGTTATGTAATGTTACAGGCAGACAGGCGCTTATTTACCCTCGTCACAATGGGTGTCCTCCAGACAGAAGCTGGCTTTGTGTCCTTCTGCCACCTTCGTGCCGTTGAGACTCAGCAGGTCATAGTGGGTGAAAACTTCCATACTGTGGTAATGTCTACATCAGAGCAAAATGTTGAATCATTATGCACACGAATACACTTGGGGAGCAGTTGTAGTTTACCTCCAACATTTACAACGGGCGCTCATTGTTAATAGAAGCTGAAGTTAGCTGTAACATGCTGAGAATAAAAAGTGAGGTTTCACATTGACTTTACCTACAATAAAACCAGAAATTAAATACAGACTGAGGTTCCTGTTGATGTCCCACCTATGACATTCATGCCAGATCCAGGAGTGGTGTGCTGCCCTCGGTCTGAAGTCTGACAAGCCGTTATTTTGGATCTGGGAGGAGAAGCGGAGAAGGCGGCGGTAGGAACTGGAATCTGCTTTGTCGGCGCTGCTGGACAGACATTTCTCCTCCTGGGCACACTGCAGAGCATACATGGGTCTGTCCTCCAGGTAGGTTGTCTGCTCCACAACCTGAGCACTCAGAACGAGGTCTGGGGCCGCTGGGAGGGAGAAAGCAACAAGGAAGGTGGTGGCTAAGTACTGAAAAAAGCTTTGTATCATTTACTCTGGCTGGGGGTGACATGATCCTGCAGAAATGTATTTTATTCAGCATTTTCTTACTCTGAGTACAAGAAACCCCGGCAGCAAAGCGTCCGCCTCCTTTTGGACAGACGACGTGTTTCCCGTGATGCAGACACTGATCCAGAGTCAGCTCTGTTCCTGAACATCTCACCCCGCTCATCACCACAGCATCAGCTGATGCGTCTCCCTCCCAGTACCATGTCTCCTGATGAAAGAAAACACACCAAAATACATAAATGATGCACGTGGAAGATCATGATTAAGTGTGAAGGCTGATTCTTATATCCTCCCGATTTACAGTGGTAAAATTTGTTCAAATCCCCAGTTTTTTGGATGTGCAGTCATGTGTTTTCACTTGAGGACAAACTATCAACGTCATCAAGGAGCAACTTGTATTTTTAAGGAACTTTAATGTTTTTTACCCCAAAAAACAGTATAATTGGGTACTGAAACACCTACTTTCCCTCCTAACATAAAGCATAGTTAAGAGTAATGGACTCCATTTTCCTTTAAAAAGAAGAGGACTTTCCCAACACTCGATCCCTTGAAGTATGGTATCATTTTTAAAGCCCAAATGTCCTTTTTAGAGGGAAAAAAAGAGTTAGATTAGTAGCATGCAGGGGTACGGAGATCTTCAAAATGTCCACAGAGGCCAAATCTGAATAACTGGTAGTGAGGAGGATATTCATTGTGTGAAAAGCTCAAGTCAGCAGCTGTTATTCTTAATATGAGGATGACGATGCTCGAAAAGGGATCTAGTAACACAATACATAAGATTTACCTCATTTGGACAGATGCAGAAAAGTTTTCCGGTTATTATTGTTAGTACCTAATAATGCTGTATTTGATTTAAAACATAGACATTAAAGTTGAACCCTCTATCTGCATCCAGGTGGGCTCTAAGCAAAGTTCAGGTTATTTGAAATTAAACATGAATATCAGGCTCAACTGTTTTAAAATATATATATATTTAATATATTATCTTCTAACCCTATTATTAATTTGCATGACGTGCCAGTTGTCCTGCAAGACTAATCAAATCAAATGGTCTCTCACACACAGCGAGGAGGATTTCTTTGTCCTGACCTACAGTCTATGGTCCTGACTCAGCCTTCTCACAGGATTTTGCAGACTAAAGGGAAATCTTATGTGAGGGAAGGTCAGACTTTCTAATATCTTCCAAGGAAGTGGGGGTATATGAATGTGGGAGTACTTGCTGAGGAGAAGGACAGACATGCAGCAGGGAGGTTTCAGCCTGATGTCATTTGTTCCATATAGTGCTGGGGGTTTTCCTGAAGAATTATTTATGAGTCAGACAGGAAAGAGCATCTAGAGGGGATGAAGTCCTGCTCTAGGATAACAAAAGCCAGGCCTGTACGACCTTTTTACATGGGAACTCTTATGTAATGACAAATCTGAGTCTGGACGTGTTATTATGACGGTTTGGTCTGAAATATAGACTTGGCACACTTCACTTCAGATAAATAGCCTTCATCAGATCCCATCCAAGTTCCACTCATAAACCCCCTGCAGTTTCGACGTGCCTCCCTGTGATTCACATGCATACTTTCCACACTTAAATCATCTTCAACCATAAGTTCCAGATGCCTTAAAATAGCATAATATAAAGAGGACAGGGAGGATGTTACGCTGAAAACACCTTTCACCTTATGACATAAAAGGCGCTCTGATCAGACGTAAGCAGGACAGGTGTGTTACGCTGCCCCATGTGGTTTACTGGTGAAGGTGTCACTAGACTTCAAACGGGCTCGTTTTTCCCCATCGCCCCTGTTGAGAGGCCACACGTTCATTTGAGTCAAAGGTTTATCCCCACTGACCTGTGTTTTCCACTCACTTTGTGTGTTTGTGTGCGTTTCTAAGCAAGTTACATCTTTATTTTGCCCTGCGGGATAAATAAAACCTGAGCTTGTTAAGAGAGTTAATGGCATCCACTGTCTAGCACACAGCTTCACAGAGAGGCTTTAGATGGGAAACACAGCAAGGCTGATTTAATCTCATGTATTTCCTCATGTGACTGTTAACTTTCATAACATCTGCCGCTCCTCGTCTTCATTCAATACAGCTGTCAACGAGCGATGTAATGCCTAGTGGTCAAGGTAATGTGTTTTACCTTCATCATGGCATTACAGTGTAGAAAAATGAGTACAGCTGTGTTGAAACATAGTTATTGTCCTTTGTTATTATTGTCCTTTATTTCAGGCAACTTTGCAAAATGAGCACTAATGATCTGCATACGACAGCATCACACTATTATAATGCTATAATGAACAAAAAAAGGAGATGGAGGAAAAGAACTTATTTAATCCCACCCCAAGCATAATGCATTATCAGTTGTTTAACTCACAGTTAGCAGAGTTACACAACTATTTCATTGTTATATAATTAATGCAAGGGACATGCCCACATACGAATAAATGTAGGAAGCAAAACATTTGACTAAAAACTTCTTTCCAAGCCCTGTAATAACTATTTCCACAGACCTGCTGACGAATTTTCTGTCTTTTTGTTATTAACAGACTTAATAAAACTGTCTTTGACTCAGTCTCTTGAGGCTTTTATGCACTGAGTTCTAATAAGGCGCGAGTAAAAAAGTCTCACTCTTTGCTGGTCACACAGTGTTCACATAGCCTAGAGTTGTTCTAGTTAATTTGTGGAATTTCTATTGGCTGAATTTCAGGACATTCTTCCTTACTTCCTTAGAAAAATAGCCTTGAGTTTAATGTTTTAAAGAAACTGGAACGATAGATAAGGGATACAGATGGAAGGGAATACAGATCCCTTTGGGATCACCAAAATTAAACCGCTTTGTTCAAACAGATGGCTTTCTTTGGCTCTATGCAGTAAAGACATGCCCTTCCTAAGATCAAAGAGCAAAGAGAGAAACATTTTTTTAAACCTGGAAAGCATGGCTGGCGAAGCCCAGGCCCAGTTGTCTGCACACCACCATGGCCTCCATGGTTCCCCAGCTGTCACTGCACACGGTACCCCACACAAGGGAGCCGTTCCTCTCCGATAAGACCTCCACACGGCCCTCATATGGGTTACGGCCGCCACTCAACCGAAGCTACGGATAGAAATACACACACACACACATATATATATATATGTATATTATATACATATATGTCTCCTCCAGAGTGACAAATGCGTTTTTATGTCTAGTACAGACTGAGTTACTCACCCTGCTGTTGAAGCCCATGACAGGGACGTTACACCTGACTGCAGCATCTTCCTCATGGCTGCAGCCCACAGATTCACGGTTAAAGTAACACTCCGTCAGAGACTTTTCAAACCCAGAGCACTCCACTTCATTCATGTGGACCGACCCGATCCCTGCAGATGCACATGAGGGAGACAAAAAAAAACTGATTATGCTGAACTCACAGCTGGAATATTACAAAAAAACATCATCTTGTCCCATTCCCATAGAAAAGAAACCCGATCTCTGGATTACACTGTGATTTGATGGAAAACAAGCTCGTGCTGCCATCTACTACAGATTGAAAAAGCCGCATCTTCTGCTGCTGCACGAGTTTTGTAAGAACAACACGTTCTTCCAGAGGCAGATGCACGTTCCAGTAATTACTGTGCAAAGGAAACGAGGAGTCAGCCTTGACAAATGAATGTGAGACTCTAAAAGGCTTGTAAAAAAACAAAAAAGAAAAAACTTTCTCAGTGTGGCAGTTTCCACAATAACATGAGTCACTTCATGGTGTTTTTGTATCAGCAGGAATCAGACAGGAAAAAAGTTAATTGCATAACAGATTAGAACTTCTTGCATTAGTAAATGATCAAAGTAAAAGATGTGATTTGTAAATTAATGTTTGTATAGTTGCCTTTAATAAGTAATACATAAGAAGTGACAGAATCTCGCTGATGGTATTGTTCAGGCCACTTCACTGACTTTACAAAAGTAACACAAACTGGTCCAAGTCTGTGTGGGGCACCATTTTTGGATGCTGTGGTCAGCTCAGAAAGAAAATCGCTAGTTCACTCTCCAGCTGAATTCCACCTCTGAAACCCATAAAGTCTGTTTTCGTCTCCCAGAACATTTTGTGCTCTCTTCTCTTTTTGCTGTGAGAAAGAAGCCGACCGTTCCAACGACCATATGATTCTTATAGTGCTGTGGGATATTGCATTTCACAGAATAAGGTTTTGGCTCAATGTATAAACATTAATGTGCAGCTCCTTACAGCCTCTAATGCCTTCATGTGCTGACTTAAGGTCTAGACTGATTAAAGTGAGAGAAAAACAGGTGGTGATATAAAGAGTTCAGAGATAAGGTGGAGGTCCTGGTCTCAAGTTTCGGTCCGCAGCTGGACACAAGTTTTACCTGAAGTTGTGTTTTTGTTATGAATGATGTGGATTTTAAATGAAAACCTGTGAGCAATTAAGCTCAAGACCATCTAGTAATGTTACCGTCCTTCTACTAAACTATTTAACGGAGAAAGTGATGTCTTAAACACATAAACTCATATTGGATTTCTGACTTTTGGCGATTTTTGTGGGATATTCTCACTAAAGATTTTCAAAATGTATTAATTTATAAAGCACTTTACAAGCAATAAATAACAAAAGTGCTTTACACAAAAAACATATAACTTGCAATTTTAAAAACACCCAATTGATGATAATCTCAACTGATGATAATACGACAGGTAGACAATATAAATAAATGAGTAAATAAAAGCAATACGCTTGATTAAAACAGCACAAAAAAACAATTAATTAAGCAATAAAAATGTTGATGAAATAAATAAACAGATAAAGAAGGAAGCGTAAAAATTTATCCAACATCCAAGCTGAAACGCTCTGTTTTGGCCCCGATATCCTCCACGGGAAGCGAGAACTTTGTTGGTGTTCTTGGGGCCACGAGAACACAATGACGTGATTTTGTTCTCACTGGACGTGATTGAGGACACTTCGACACATTAGGCTGGCCAAACTTTCTTCTTGTAAAGCTGCGAGAAGTGTTGCGTGATTGGTTGGTCATTTGAGGTGGGTGGAGACAACAAAAGTGTGAACTTCTGTATTCCTACTAATGCGAGGATGAATGAACAGCTTTAGTAAACAGCTGATCAAAATGGTATAAAAGTACAAAAACACACGGTTAATAAGACACAGATACTGACGTGTGCAAAATCCTGCACTGTCACGGACCAAGTTTCACGTAAAATAAGAAAAAACCGGGTCAAACACAGACTACTCTCCGCGGTAATCCCAGCCACGTCTTGCATGCTGCTTCTCATGAAGAATGAAATGCCCAGATGAAAACAAACTTTTTCTCGTTCTTGCAGCCTCGAGATCAATAACAAGAACTAGAACTTTATTGCTTCTCGTGGAAGATGGAACACGCTTTAAAAACACCATCAGTCTCTAGCATTTTAGGAACAACTAAAGGTCCTTGAGGATTTTTTTAATCTATAAGGAGATCTGGTAGATAAGAAGGGCAAAGGCGATTTAGACATCAATAAGCCACAAAAAGAGGCTGAACTTCAGGCTGATTATTTTGCACGACCCCATCCACATGTAGCGACTCTGAAAGTACCTTGTCCCATTCTGGCACCAATCAGGGCCTCCTTAGCGCTGCCAAACCCCAGCTCCCGACACACCACCGTAGCTGCTCTGATGTTCCAGTTGTCATCGCAAACTGTTCCCCACTCGCCGTTCTTCAGCACCTCCACTCGGCCCTCGCCTATCATGGCTCCGCCTCTCAAACGTACCAAGGGTTGCTGTGGAAACGGCACACAAAATGGAAATGTGGAAGAAAAACATCTTTTAAAATACTGTTATAGAAACAAAAGATAAGAGGAATATGAGACATTTAACGGAGGATGAACCTTGGAGGTTAAACCATGGAGGTTAAACCAGTCTGGACACACTGTTCTAAGCAGGAAACGCCGTAATTTAAGTCAATAATTTATGATAATTCATTAGTTACATTATGAGCCTGCTTGTTAAATGTTTGTGATCTAATAATGTAACTTAATTCATACAGTTTTCTGAAGCAGATATTAAATTGTGCATGCATGTTTTTCTTTAAAGCTTAATAATAAATCATCTGCTTTGTGCCCAGTTCCAAACACAGACACTAATATCAGCCATATGCTGTTCTCCAACGATCAAAGAGAACCTCACAAATCATCCAACAAGGTCACATAAGCAGTTTCCCTTTCCTTTGTTTCCATGCAATAATATCTTACACAAAACTTTGAGGATTGTGTTTTAACCCCAGTCCCTACTAGATGAGTGGAGACACAGTTTACCTCTGATGTACTGTGCAAAAACAAGTTTATTATAACATCTGACCAACCTCCACTCTGTAGGCCTTGCTGAAACCGGTGCTGACGCTCGGAGCGAAGGCTCGTCCGGGAACACAGCTGACAACTACAGGCATGCCCCTCTCACATGTGCTGTTGCCCTTCAGCTCAATCGCTCCCCCCAGTTTGCAATCAGAAAGGTCAGACTCGTTGCCTGTGCAGTTAACAGAGAAACCCCAGTAGTTCTTCTTACGGCGCTTCGCCAGCAGTCTGAGGAGAAATAAACACAAGGCAGAAGAGCACAATGAATAATTTTACCTTTTATTTAAACATGGAGGAGCTGTTTTTAGGGATGTGAGTATTTTTTCTTTCCCACTGAGAGGAGGAATTCAGCAATGCTGTGGAGAACAATGGAAGTATTGTTGGAAGAACTCCGAAACTCTCCCTTGACCCCATACTTGAATAAAAGTCATCAGCTCAGGGTCACTGAGAAACCCAACAACAACAAACCTTGAAGCAAGTCAACATTTCATGTGCTCATGCTGTGAAAACACGGAGCCTGGAGTTGGTTTGAAAGCAGGAACAATTTGTGGTCAATGAAATGTGAAGCGATGCCGAGGTAGATTAGGGCTTGATCGTTTTCTCAGGCAATATAGGCATGGTTGGTGGGTTTTTTGTGTCTTTTTTCAAGTGAAAGCAGACTGATTGTCATATTTTAACACTGCGAAATTGAACCTGTGCACCAGCACACCATGATTCAAAACTGTGATCAAACCACTTGCACTTGCTTGATCTAACCTGAATTTTATTTCAGTCAAATACATCAATATACATCAGATCAGCACCCAATCAGATAAGATAAAGCTCTGAAAAAAGAAAAGGTGGTTACTCAAGAAGATCTTCTTTTAATGTTAAATTATATATTCCTCCCACAGGCCAAAATCAGGAATTTGGAGATCCAGGTGCAGACCTGTCACATGTGCACAAGGCCAATTCTTCTGGCTGATAACACATAAATATGCTTTTATGTCAGATTTTAGGTTATTGTTTTGTACAGACCAAACTTGTCTATCAATGGACAATAAGAAGAAGTCCATAAGAGCCAATGTTCTCACTTTGATGGCCCAAGACTGGAAAACATTTAGTGCACTACAATCATCTACTAAACTTCCTCTAGCTTCGTTGGGGCTCATGTCAGGAATCTACAGGCCTAAGTCTGCTTAATCTCAAAGTGGAAAAATGGATGAAGGGAAGAGTGTGACCAGAGCAAACAAACTTGCTTGTGCAACGTCTCCTAACAGCAGTTGGGTATGGGCTCAGCATTCCTATGCAGACTGAAACTCCAAAAAAAAATTAAGGAATTTCCTAGAAATGTTATATTTTTAGAGACTGTTTCATCATTGCATAAACAAGCCAGATGAGCACAAGCAAAATGTGTTAAAATTCAACTTTCATTAATTTTCATTATACTTAATTAGACGTGTTTCAATGCTGCTGCCAGTCACAGTATTATTACTCACTTGTAGGGTCGGACATTGAAGCGTTTCTCCCCAGGGAAGCCGTACATGCCACAGATGACCCTGCTGTTCATCTCCGTCCACTCCTCGTTGCAGATCTGTCTCCATTTGCGTCCTTCTTTCACCTCCAGGAAGCCCTCTGTGATGGGAATCCTTTTTCTGTGAGAGTATGTGGCCCGGATCCTCACATCCTCCACTTGCACTGTCAAACCCTGAGAAGAGAAGCAAAAGATCTGTTTTTATCAGAATATAGGCAGGTAGCTTCACTCTGTCCTGTTAAACGTACATTTTTCCATGTTTGTACAACAGTTATATAGAATTGTTAACAGTATTCATCTTTACAGTCTGTTTATATCTGAATTTGATGTAAGGTGATTGGATGGGTTGCCATTCCTTTTCAGTCATCCGTATTCTCCAAAGGTTTCCTCATCATTTGGAAACACTTTATTTGAAAAGCTGTAACAGAGACATAGCACTCATATCATAACATCCGCTATTAACATGATTCTCATGAATGTTTATGACTTTTAGATCATTTGATATAAAGCTGAAACATAGAACGTTATGGTGCTTTAGATTTGTTAGCTCTGCGTGCTGAGATTTTGTCTCAGCTAATGTCATGTTGTCGTATTTGTAACTTGATTTTTGTCATGCATACATAAAATATCATCAACCATGATTTTTTCTTAAAGGCAACAATTTTTACTTCATGTGAAACATGTAATCATTATTTAATCATTCCTCAGAACGAACTGCAGCCACGTGGGCTTTCATCTGGAGCAGTACGAAATCACGTTCCTGGAAATTTCAGAGTGAAAGATACAACACTGCATCACATTCAACTTCAGTTTATAACTGAGTCAGTACTTCATAAACAGGGTTATGTAACTACAATGGGAACATTCCTACAACCTTCATGTGCCAAAGAGCAACAGAATTTTATTTACAAAGTAGTCAATTTTATTTGTATACAAGTTCTGATTTACTTTTTCCACTTGCTGAATCATAAATAAAATAGTTTATAACTATCATATGAGAAATGTACAACCTTGTCAGAGAGGAGAATAAATTCCACATTAGTTCCCTCTTATGAAACCAATGGTTTGAACATGTGCTCCAAGTCAAGCTGAAAAATGTAACGATGCTGTTTTGTTTAGTTCTGCAGAGTAGCTGCAGCTTCTTGCATCCTTACAGTTTGGAGCTGAGATTTAAGGATCAGTTTGTGAACAAAACACGTTGCTGCTGAATCATCTGAAAACCAGCCATCAGTGATCCAGTTTCCACCAGATAAAATTACTGAAATGCAATCAGTTATAACTAAGTTACCGGATGCTGAAAACTTCATCAATGCCACTGCTGTAACTTTTCTGCAGGGAGCCAAGAAGCTGAAAAAAAGACTTGAAGGACATGGGAGACTTTTCCTGTGGGGAGATGTGGAATGCATCTACGCCCAATGTCTTTTAAGACCTCAAAACATGTGTCTTAGATTTCAAATCCGTGATTTTTTTAAAGGGTTAAGAATAAAAAAAGTAGCTCATATAGTTTTGCAAACTGAGATTTTAAACAAAGGTTCACAACGGGAAATTAAATAAGCTGACTAGTTTCAGGTTGGAAACTTTCTGTGGGTGAGATGGTGTCTTGTTAAAGGTTATGCAAAGCCAGCAGGTCAGATTGTGGGTAAATAACACTCACAATATGCATTATGTGTCTCGACCGCCTCTAAATCAGGAGGGAATGGTTACCTTTGACACCAAGGTTCTACGGGAAAAATAGCAAATAAATCAGCCATTGTTCAGGCCTTCCATGAGCCAAATGCTGCCGTTTGCTCCTGGATGGGTGTGAAGTTGCACCTTTGGTGCCAAAACCAGCTCAAACTCTGGGCTGCTCTGTGATATGCAAGCACTGATCTCAGTAATTTTTTAACAGCCACTGAATTTAACCCAAAAAAGAAAAAAAAAAGTCTTCAGGCATGTTTCCCAGAATATTAAATAACTGCCCACAGAGAGGTTTCCTGGGATGGCGTCAGCCTCAGGGAATGTTTAAAGCTTAAGGGTCGCTCAGCATTCAAGACTGCAGTGCAGGAGGAGGGTCTAATGTTTCAGGGGTGACCCGGGTCCACCCACAGACCGCAGTGGTTCGAGTGGGTGAAAACTACTCTTTCATGAAGAGATTCCTGCTGGTCAGAGTATGACAGAGTGTTTTCCGTCTGTGCCTGGCAGAGCTGGAGGGTACAGAGACGTGACTGTGATCAGAGAGCTGCTGTTCTCAAGTTTAAACATGTGTTTTGTGCTTTCTTTTTTTATTTCACAAATGATAAATAAACCAAAGGTGACAGATGAAAGGTCACAGAAAATGTGAAAGAGGAAAAATAAGAGAGTGAAACAGCCGGCAGGTGTGAAGCAAGTGTTAAAGGGGGGGTCTGACCGTCATTGGCTTTGGCTCAGTGGGAGGAAACTGGCTGTCTGACTGAGGAGAAGAGGTCAGATGTGCACAGTTGGGACCAGTAAAAGGCGCCGACCACCCTCCCAAGCCCTGACCACCAAACCTAAACTCAGCTAGCCAAACCTGAATTAAGACACTGCAAGCAGCCAGTTTTCTAGGCAGTTTCCTTCAGTTTACTTAGCTTAAATATGGACTCTGTGCTAAAGTATGTCATGGATTCAAAAAAACAAGATACGGTATTCCATGTCAAATATTAAATTTAGTTTAGCGTTTGTTACGTCTGAGCAAGGCTGCAGGTTTGTATCAGCACATTAAGTGAAACTTATTCTTCTCATTTAACAAGAAAATATGCCTAGATATTCCTTCAGGAGGGGTTTATGGCCAACAAATCCCATTGAGGTTAGTTAAATGAATATTTCTACAAGGCTAACTCATCTCTGTGTGCCTCCCTGACTGAGTTGATGTAGAAA
This sequence comes from Craterocephalus amniculus, assembly GCA_036024015.1. NCBI lineage: Eukaryota > Metazoa > Chordata > Actinopteri > Atheriniformes > Atherinidae > Craterocephalus > Craterocephalus amniculus. The sequence goes on along the minus strand of JAVQJG010089289.1, from coordinate 903 downwards.
TGTACAAATTCTACAACCTTTCCTCCTACAAGTTATATACCGTAATAGTGCTGACTAAAGGAAAAAAAGAATATACAAAATTCACAGTGCTAGCCTCTGAAGTGAGCTTAGGTAATTACTGAAATATGTGCAGCAGGAGAGCAGACTTGTTTTTCTGACTGGATTTCCCTCAAAATGTAGATGTGTGAACATGAGGCCGTGGTCTAGCCAGTGTCTGACTAATGCTTCCACTATTGGGCACTTCTTCCAGTTTATTTAGCCCTGTGCACGTTCATCTGCACGTGTGCCAGACTCATCTACCGCCCGCCCTGCTTTACGATTACAAGTATGAATGCTAACCACGCCTCTGTTTAGATGAAAAGGTGCAGAATGACTTTCACATCTGTCCCACCTTGGTTTCCTCCTCACCGGCCCCCAGTTCCCTAACTAGACTGAGGACATGGTGTGCTTTGCATTCGGAACATCTCTTAGAGCCAAACGCTCCCACCGTGGCAATGAAAAGGAAAAGACACACACAACTCATCTTAGACAGGACTTACCCAACTACGGCACAACCGGATATAACCATAATGCATAAGAAGCAACAGCCAGAGAACTTTAAGACAGTGTCTCTAGTTTTCATTGTTTGAAACAGCTTATTTTGTGTTTTAACTCTATAAAACGTACTTTGTCTGCTATGAAACAGTCCAAATGCAAGTACAGTATTTCCTGTCAGCATGAGTTTGCTACACAAGAAGATAAGGAAGAAATAAGCCCACGCAAAATCCAGCGTCAAACTACACAGTTTGGTATTTGTGCAGATAAACCAGAAAAAAACAAAAGTTAAATGAGGAGTACTGGAACACTGATTTAGTTACCCTTAGAAAGAAATCTGATAAGTTTAGATAACGTCATTTCATAAGT
>JAVQJG010089286.1:0-30941 GCA_036024015.1 Craterocephalus amniculus | reverse complement strand
ATAGTTTCCTGATTGCGACTAAAAATGTAAAGAGAAAGAAAAAATATTTAATGTAATACTTACTTTATATTTATTTGATGAACAAAGTTGTTTTCTGAAATACAGTAAGATGAGCCTGTGATAAATAGCCTCTGACTAATTGACTGGGAGGTGACCTTTTATTCCTTAATTAATTATGAATACATAATAACCAATTATAAGTTACTTTACATAACACTGCAACAATAACTGCAAGTGAAAGATGGCTGCAGCAATTACATTTGATAATTTGCAAGTCATTTTTAATTGAGTCAACCAGTTTTATTCACGTCTCAAGGATGAATGGTAATTATTATAAACGACTCAATGAAAACACAATTAAGAGATGATGCCATGTTACATTAAACTGTAGGATGTTTCCCAACAAGCAGTGTAAGTTTAGAATTAAGTTAAATGGAGAGTGCTCTGGGGGAAAGTGGCTAATGGTGTCCGTATTCATGTTTACTTTGTTCCCCTCCATCCCACCCACAGTCTCAGATTTTCTCATCAGAAACAGATTTCACAAATCCCTCAGACAACATGCTAAGTGGCTGTAAACATGACTTCTGCGATAAAACTCAACTCTAGCGTTTATTTCAAAGGATGTGACACGGGAGTTTGTGGAATTATGTGGCTATACACGCCTCCGAGCCAAAGGGCTGAACGATGTGTGTGTGATGTTGTACATCTGTCTTTGTGACACAGTTTGGTCTGCGCTCACTCTGGCTGACCTTTCGAAGGACTGTTTCAAACATTTCTCCTCAGGATTTTTTCTCTTTATTAGAGTTGCCAGTGGAGAGATGAAGGAGGAAAAACATGAAACAAAGGTTCCTGATCGCCCCAGCTCAACCACCAATGCTTTATTTTATATAACCCCAGAAAAAGGAGTAAAACAATCAACAACATAAAGAATATTAATAAAATGTAAAATAAACATCCAGTTTATGTTTTTTTCGTTCGTTTGACATAAAATAATCTAGAGTAGTACATTATCTTTATTTACCACAGGTCTGACTAGTTTGTCTTTTATGGCATAATTATGGGGGCAACTAACAGACAAAATGCTGTTTGTTGTTAGTTTGAACATTTTTTTTACACAAGATAACAAGAACTTCTGTTTCTAGAGATTGTAAAAAGAATAAGCAACCTCAATGAGTCAAACAAGGTATAACTGTACATAGACTGTGAGGCTGTTCATTGTTGAGAAATCTAACATGCACTATAGTGAAGATGCAATCTCACTCCTAAATATATCTGAATAGGAAAAATGATAACTAGGATTACCAAAAATTATACACTGAAATCATTGATGTCAATAAATAAATTTGGCAATAACTTTAATTTTTATTAAAGAATGAAAAATATAAATGTAAGAAAGAGGCAAAAAGCAGCACCGCCTTTTTAATTATGAAATACTCTGAAGGATTTAATTCTGTATTCATACAAGCAGTTGGCCAGATCATTTTGGCAAATGTTCAGACATTTGGGTTTTCAGGAGAAACATCTCCATAGCATGGCTGAAAAAATTTCAAGGCGATGGTACGTGTGTGAGAACAACTTGCATTAAGTTGTAAAAAATGATTCTGATGAGTTAAATGTACAGAAGGTCATAATTCTCTTTGACTTTGTCTATAAAAAGAATGCTGTTTAAGATATTTTTTAAAAATGTTTATCATAGCAAAGAAATTACTGTCAATCACAGTGCTTACATACAAACACGAAACATTTAAAAAAACAATTTTTTTCACATTGCCATTTACAGACCAGTACATGTCTGACCGATATTCCTTATCCTTTCATATACAGTATATCAAAACCTTGTCATGTCTGCAAAGAATCATTAATCATAGGGACACATCCGGCTTAGTTCTTGACCTCAAAATTTGAGAATTTATCAGAGGGATATCATGATTAATTTACGATGGAGGTCAAGAAGACATAAAGTACAAGTAAACACAGCTGAATCCCCAAGTGAACTGTTTGCTCTGATTTAAGGGAAGCCAATCAAAAGAAATCATGCGGCTGAATAAATGTAATCAACACTAAAAAACAGATGTGGTATGAAAATTATATACAAACATGGAAAATAAGAGTCAGTTTAACTGATTTTATTTTGGTCTTTGGTTTTCTGTCAGTGAAACTAAAATGCAGGAAGATACTGATGTTGTCTCCTGACTGTCCAACTTTGAAATAAGAGATGCTGCATGTACTTATTTTGGTTACAGAAAAGCTGTAAAGTAATTCTTGTGAAGTAGTTAAACCGCATGGGAGACCATATTTCAGTGACCTTCACACTTCCCATTCTAGTGCTGCCCTCTGGCTTCTGAACAAGTGAACCTGGTGATCTGCCATGCAGGTTCAGTTTCTAGACATGTGTTTCAGATTCTGCTTCAACAAATGTTTCCAATTACACCAGGAAGGATAAAACAGGGATTCAGTTGTTAACTTTCCAAAGTTTTGAAATGGGATTTGTAAGTTATTTTATTTAAATTTTCATCCACTGCCTTTAAATCCCGAGATTACAGATATTGTAAACCCTGGGGTTTTTTCGACGGGCCAATATCTGCATGTAGTGCCAGTATTTAACTTGAAGCGGATATCTTGTTTGCAGGCTCAGAAAAGTCATGCTCATCCTCACATGCTCAATCACATCGCTCTATTCCTTTTGTAAGATAGAGTAACAAACATCATTTTGGAACCATGAAGAGAAAAAAGAGAGCCCTGAGGATTGTACCTGATCAATCATTCCTCTTGCTTCAAGCTTAATTTGGGTTACAGGAGCAGCATTGCCTGTAGGTGCCAGTATTTATATATGTATTACCATGGAAAATTGCCACTGAATCCCTCACTAACAATGCACTGGGAAGTGTGGGAAAAATGCAAAGATGTGATTGCACTTAAGTGGAGCAGATGCTTTTCCCTGCAAGTGCAACTGAAGTACCTCAAATTGTTATTATTCTTACTCACAACATACTGACTTAAATCTATTACTTCAAATGCCAGCCATCCTAACGCATGCTGCACACAGACTTTTAGCTACTCCTATATCTTTACGGACATGTCCTGATTTATTTTGGCAACGTAAACGGAACTTACAAAAGGAAGCCGTTCCTGGAGGAGAGCAGCGTGACATATAGTGTCATGACCCCCAAGCAAAACACAAAGCCGGCAGGTAAAAAAAGGGAGATCAAAGTTTACTTGAATCAAAATAGATTTCCTTGCAAAGTTCCAAAGGCCAGGCAGGCAGCCAGAACAGAGGGCGCAAGCAAAAACAGAAGTAGGGGGGGGGGGGTCAGAAAACAGGCAGAGTACAAACAGGAATACTGCTGTGGCACAGAGCATAAAAACAATCTGGTCAGTGTTATCAGCGGTGAATCTGGAATTACAACATTACATCACATGTATACACTGATTCCAGTGGCACACACTCCCACCTCCACCACATGGCTTATGCAAACATGAAGGGTTATGTAGACACCAATCAACAATGTAGTTTGCTTTCTTTTCTCTGTGTCTCTCCCAGCCCTTCAGTGATTAATGACACAATAAAGCTACATCACTACGACAGATCTATGTTTTTTTTAAGGTCATGCATCTGGCCACCAGCTAAAGCTTTCCATTGGATTTAAGAGACATGCCCCTCCTGCACCACTCATCACCCTCTGGCTGGCTTGTGTGCCAGCAGCAAGAAAGGGTAGGAGTGAAACCAGAGAGGAGACTGATTGTGAAAGTGGGTGTAGGTGAGCAGAAAGGTAAGGAAGATCAAATGACACATCTGGCGGGAAACTGTAGGCATGTGGGAGGGGAAGGCCTGAAATGACAGGATGGATAATGAATGGGAAACTAGACGGACACAGGTGGCATATGAAAATATGTGTCATAATAGCACTATGAACAGTTGGAGAAAAAAAGAAACGATTAAGCTTGGTATATATCAGAATAACCTGATATTGTCAGTAAAATCTCCTGTGAGTAAAAATTACCTTTTCTCAAGCATGTAATCAGTCATAACGTGTTATAAACAAGCTTCTTCTTTCTTTAGCTGAATTACTGATTTGTTTATCTAATTCTATATCAAATGTTCTTATTCGGTGCAACATGGTTAAAGTGGAAGATGTTGGAGCATAAAAAAGGGTTCTTATATGGTGGGAAAGAGGAGAAAAAAGTCAGAAGAAAGCCTCAGTAGAGACTATAAACTGAGCTGTCAACATGCAAAACAGTATTATTTCTTTTAGACCTGTATTTGATAATCAGAACTGCTCCAACAGTTCAAAAGCCCAGTTAAACTCGGCACATCCAGCTGAGGCACATAGTTGTTTTTTTGGAGGGGGGTTGTTGATCAGTTTTTTTCATAAAATAAAATGAAAATCTCATAACCATATTGTTTTTCCCTTCAAATGGAAAAAAGACAATTGAAGAACAGAGATGATGTTCTGCTTTTTTGCTGTCAACATCAAAAATTAAAAAATCTAAAAAAAATATTCAACTTTGGTTTCACCAAATTGGTTCCTTTACTTCTTCACTTTGAACTGAAATGTGAAAAATGGCAAACAGATGACAAGAAGTAAACGTTAATGTAGGTAAAAGCCAAGAAGAATGAATTCCCATTCCGGTCCATTAAAAACATGAGGGCACACAATGAAGATGTCAACTTCCCGATGAGTAGAAGAAACTAATCTGAGCTGATTTTAGGTAAAAGCAACACAAATCAAAAAAATTATATAAATACAAAAAGAAAAAAAATCTTTATCCTTAAAAATGGACAACAGCGCTTTGTGGGCATCACCAAACGAATGACTTAACCCCAGCATCTGTAAACAGTTGATGTAATTGTTCACACGCTTTGTTTAAAGCATCGGAGCTGCAGCACGGAGGATCTTTTTGGGTGTTTCACAGAACAAGCAACACACAGCAAAACCTTTCAGGGATGTGGACACTTCATGTTTCTGCTTCTTCAGTGGACGTAACTCAAGATCTCTACAAACTGGCACTCAGTCATCAAAATTCCTGCATTAAACCCACAGGCTGGATGGATGAACTATTATTTTGAGTAAAAAGTACACCACAAAACAAAGACCCAGAGCTGACAGCATGACAGGGCAGATATGTGAGTTTAGAGAATGAACATTCTTAAAAGAAGTGTAGCAATGTGCAATTAATCCACTTTGACTCTTAAAAAAGTTTCGTGACAAGTAAACTTCCCCGCCAGGAAGATGACCAAGCACAACAGAAATCATGACAAACGCAAAGCAAGGCTTGCACAAATATCCCCAATTTACGTGTCTTTTAGAAACCCAGAGTTGCACATCAAACACACCATGTGTAATTCACGCATACCAGTGTAAACATTTATTGCGCAACATTTTCACCACAAAAACCAGCAAGTCTGTTTGATGAGTCAGTTTCTCATGTATATACCTGTATTAAGAATTTAAGCAAGAAATTTTGATAGGTCCAAAACCAGTTTTCTTAGATTTGAGTTGAGACGTTGTCTAGTATGAGCAGCAGGGTGAAAGAACCCACATTCCCACTTGAAGAATAAGGAAAAAAGTATCAGCAGTGTCACCTTTCACTGTTCTCACTTGTGGTATCAAGTGTACTTTGAACGGGCTTGTGTTTGGTTAAAACCATCCTTGCGTGGGAAGGGTGGGGTGATGTGAGGTGTGTTTAACCAGACAAGGTGAGGTCTCCTGTTGTGACTCGTCGTAAGGCAAACAGCGAGCTTCTCTGGAATCGTACAGCTGCAACTTAACAGATTGTACGCTGAAGGATTACCTGCTTTTTGGATATAACGGATTCTAAACCATCGGAAAACAGCAATGGAAACAAGTAACGACACCACAAAAATCCTTGAAAAGGGTCCTGAATACCTTCGGAAGCAAATGGAACTGGAAAACGAGACTAAAGGAGGCATGAGTGCAGTGGAGAGGCTCGCGGCAAGTAAGCCAAAATACGTCAAAAGCCAACAGGTGGTCAGTTCAACTCAGGAGCCCGTGATCAGTCTCGGGTCTGCTTCTGTGAGCAGCCTTGGGTCTTCAAGTGAGAATTGTACCTCAACGGACCATACAGGTGTTGCACAAGTCTCCTATCAAGTGCATCGCTCCAGTTCCAAGAAACGACCAGACTCGGTTTTACTCTACCGACAGAAATGTGAGTTGCTCAGATCGTCAGCAAATGACAGGAAACACCCTATAACTCGTAGGGTGCTGCTCAGTTCCATGAATAAAAATGTCCCATCACCTGGGGCCACAGAAAAGGAGTGCAAGTCTATAGACAGCAGAGAGAAAATCACCACACCTGAGGGAACAGCAAAGGAATGTGGCAAACGTGTAGTTAGCACTCCGTCAGAGAGGAGGTCAAACGGAGTTACAGAAGCAAGCAGAATCCAAAGCAGGGATTCTGGACCAAAGCCAACAGCTGGTGGTCTTCTTGCAGTTCCTGAGATTGAAAGGAGGCCTGGAAAGGGGGTCAGTCGTTCCCGCTCTGACATCAGCTCTAGGTACTCCAAAAACTTTGCAGACTTTGATGCATTTTTCAAGTACTGCGGCTTGGACGGGGAGGTGGTTGAGTCTTTGGGGAAGGAGAACTTCTCAGTGGGCTCGGATGAAATCGCAATAAACATTCGGAGCGTCAGCATCTCTACGTCAGATGATGGCTTCTCAAGAGACAGTGATAACAGTGACGGGCTGCTGGAGGATGAGATAAAGAAAAAGATCTGTCAGGGTACATCAGTTATTGAGCGCAATGCCCGGATTATCAAATGGCTGTACAGCTGCAAAAATGCTACAGAGACTGGGAAAAAGTTACGAGCCCTTGATTGATTTGCACATCATGAAACCTCCACACTACGCATGAGGTGCTCATAAGATGTTGTCTGAGACTGCACTGTTGTTGGTCACATCTGTTGGGTGCGAGTGCACGTGTGTTGCTGCCGTCTCAGAACTGCACGTGAGTCAAATGCAGCTGACATCTCAGAGCACCAATGTACGACTTTTATTCAAACTTCCATGAATTGTCTGAATATTTTCTTTGTCGCGTTAGGGGCCAAACAAGACATGCGAATAGATCTAAACAGTTATCAGATATTACTTTAATATCTTTTTTCTCTGTGACAGTATGTATTGTATTAGTATATTTGGATAAATGTTGCATTTCATATTATTTAAGCATAAGCTAAAAGTTTGGAAAGAGTTGAATTACTGTAAATCAAGGCTGTACATCTGCAAGTCTAAAGACATGTAATGATATTCAAACTGAGAGGAGGATACCAGAGTGGGGTAAAATAGATCAAAGAAGCTGCTATAATGCAAACAACTTTGGGGTTGTTCTCATTTTCTTACATGACAATAATTTTAAGTAAATATTGTTAAACTATTTATCAGTTCTTTCTGAGGACTAAAGAAGCATATTTTGGGACAGATCCTTTATACATTAAATGGGTAAAATGTCTTTTAATGCAAGCATTCAATAAATCATTTATCATTTCTAAGTTGTAGCAGTGCTCTACTAAAGTTTATGTTAACCATTCAGTACCAGTTAATGGTTTGGACACACATCCAAAGGGAAATTATCACCAAACCCTTAGAGATTTTTCAGTCTGGAACAGAAATTCGCTGTTCATGAACAGCTTCTAACAGGTCTGTAATGGTTTGTTTTTTTTGGTTTTTTAGCATTTATTAATATAACAATAGTTCATACTACCATTCATTAAAGGTATTATCATAATGAAGGCGCAAAACAATAATTCTACCAGATAAAAGGCTTTAGGGCTCATGGCCTTGAGAGAAAAACATCACAGGATGTCTCACACAGAGGTTCATAAATTTTGTTCCTCTGCAGGACTTTCTAAGTACCACAAGCATGAAAGGGTCCTTAAATCACAGTTTATGTAACATGCCTTTTAAGTTCATAATCCAATGAGTAGTGCATTCCTCATTTTTGTCCAGGTGAAAGGTATACATTCCATCACACAAAAAATCCCACACACAGGCACAGTTAACCAAGATTAAAAAAAACAAAAAAACAAAACATTGTGTAAAAAAGATCCGCTCCTTTTGTTGTTGTCAAGTGTCAAAAATAAAGTTGCCAAAGGCATTCAACACAAGAACATACAAGCTTGAAACCTGAGGTTATTTTTCCAGTCAAACTATCAACTGGTCACTAAGATGTGTTTGTGAGAGGAATGTGCCTAATAATCTGATTGGCTTATGTCCCATGACCCGTTGAAACTGTATCTCCACTTCCCCTCCCAATACATGGCTGCTTAGTCTATTCTCAGCTTTTTCTGTCTGTTTACCAGGTTTCTTTGCTGAATCCTTGTCGTTCAGAGGCAGGAAAACCAGATGAAAGCAAGCAACAGATAAGGACTTTTGTTTTGCAGATCTAGAATCTAACAGTACTCATAATCTTGATTAAATTAGACTAAATGCAAACTACTCAGTCTTTGTAGATACATTTTTGACTTCTGCAAAAGTCTTACAGCTGAGTATCCAACAAGTAATGCCCTGCCCTCTCTGCATGTTGTTTTTTTCCATAACCCATTTATTTCTGCTATAAAATGCTGTCCCTAACATTTAAGTGGCTTTAAAAAGTGTGAGTTAACCCACAGGTAATACTTTGTTTACAAACTCATACTTTTCAGCTGTACTGTAAGCTACAAATAAAGCCATTAACTATGTTTTATTGTTTAGTAAAGAATGACAGATTTTGTTTACGGATGACTCAACAAAGTTGGCATGTTACCTATGTAAACATTTTTAAGAGCTTTACCTGAAGGTGGAAAATTCACAACATGTTTTTTCATGTTGAGTATTTAATTTGCCTGCATTTAAGACAAATGCCAAACTGTATAAACATAATGATTTTTAAGTAAACTTATATGTTAGGTACAGAAATGGGGTAATAGATATATTTAAAAATTCAGTTAAGCTTGAGTTAAGCAAATTGGACCTTACGGGGGCAGTATCCAACCACAAGACTGATTCCAGCTAACTGTGCTAAAATCAAGGAGGCCCTAAGTGGTACCTGCTGTCAGGCATGGGGAACTTCTCATGAAGGAGTCTGAAAGAACATTTGCAGTGAAACAGTAGTTTCCCTAAATCAAAGAAAGAAAAACACTGATGTAATAACAAAGTGTTCGTACAGTCTCAATTAATTTGTTCTATATATTCAATAATTTGTGTTAAATATGATTTTGCATGCTACTAAGACTTGTGAGATTGTATTACTTCAGTGGCTTAAATGCCCAAAAAATTCATTCAGCTAAGTTCTAATCCTTCAAGGCCCTATAAAGAACCTGAGAAAGATTTTCTTGGCATGTACAGTAGTGCTTTGAATGTTAATTACTATCTGCTGTGACTTAACCACAAACAGCTTCAGTTAACTGCTGCTAAACCAGCATGTCTACTCTCGCCACAAGTTTTACCAGTTTCCATTTTGTGCCTGTATATTATGAAAAAAGTTTAATTCATCATTTTGTTGCAACGACACAAATACATCATTGGTGCTCATTGAACTTAAATAAAGAGAAATCGGACCGATATATCACAACTTTGCACCTGAGAAAGCAAATTGGGACATCATAGGCAAAAACATTGCAAAATAAAAAGCAATGCAATTATTTGGAAATTATTTAAAACTTTAGCGATGTAGATATTGTAACAAATGCTGAAGCTTTTAATTTTGTTTCTGATTCAATTCATCATGTTCCTATGCTTGTTTTTTCAAGGAAGGAGTATTTTTACCACTGTGTCGCTTCAAGCCATCGTTTAACAATGCCTTGTAGTCATGTTGGAACTGAGAAAACCGGTTATGTACTTTGATAAAGAAAATGTTTTTCCAGTAATGGCCTAGAATTTAAATAGCTCAGCAGTTATCATATTTTTGGGATTATATGTCAGTGGGACTTAAACCTGAATTTAAGACAGGCCTTTTAAATACCCAAAGTCTTTTGAGATTTTTGGTGCTAAACCTTGTGGTTTGGCATTATGTTGCTGAGCAGACAAGAAAAAAAAGGTATAGTCTCAGTGGAAACATATCCACGCCATGGGCGTGAATGTACATTCTGGCTATTGAATTGGTCACTCGAGCGCTTCAGTATCCTTGCTTTCCAAAAAGTAAATTCAAACCTTGATTCTCCAGACCACAGACCAATTTTCTCCTTCACCTCAGTCCATTTGGAATCAGCTTGAACCCAGAAAAAGAAGCAGAGGAGTTTCTGCATCTTGCATATCTTTTCTTTGCAAGTTCACATGGATGCAGTGACAAGCCATGCTGACCGACTCGGAGCAAATGCAATGAACATTTTTTCCACTTTTTTCTTTTAGACAAATAAAGCAGAGACACCTAAGTCTGTGGAATTATTTCTTAGCATATGGAAGTCACTCTGGTTTATTTTCATCTTCTAACACTGTGCCTTAGCAAATCTATCCATCTGTCACTCTTGCCATGGTGGATGGATAGAAACACCTAGTTGTGACTTCTTCAACCAGGTGTTTTTTTAATCTAAATGTTACATCAAAGTCACAATGAGCATATTGTTTTAAAACCATTAACATATCATCTTTCTATACACTTTTATCCTAAATTATTTTGGACAAATGATTGTAACAAAGCAAGCTGCCCTGCTGAGAAAACTGTACTGTATAGTTAAAACTGTAAAGGTAACTGTGTGCAAAACATCATCTTCTTTAACGAGTAGGTCAGGGGAGTGACTAGATTTAGTGACAGCTGATAAACAAGCTGATGTAAAGACAGTCGCTAAAATATTTCAGTATGCAGACATCTTCAAACTTCCAGCATGAGTTGGAGTTTGCATAAGAAAACGTATAACTAGCCACTACTGATAGATTTAAGACTATGAAATACTTGAGACTGTATTTAGAAATCTTCCATATAGATGGTTACGATGCATACATTTATTCACACATGAAATAACAAATATGAAAATTATGGGGGAAATAATATTAATACTTGTTTTCATAGCAACTGAAGATAGTCATAGATGAAAGGCCATAAACTACATAGTATGAATTTAAAGGCTACGGTGGCAAAACATAACGTAATAGTTCATGTAAAGCTTCTATCTTTTATATCATTCATCACTCACTCAGTTGTGCAGTAGTGGTCCTGTTCCCATCCCCCATCTGAAAATAAAAACATAAGTACATGTGCGTAGTCCTCTGTCACGTGTAAGGGGAAAAAAGCCCTAACAAAACGAAGAGGATAAAAAAATGAATGACTGACTGACTAATCCAATCAGAGACTCAATTCCGGGTAGCAACAATATAAATACAGACATTTTGTCCAATCAAAAGGCATCAAGGGGCGGGGACAAAGTGCTGTATTTACTTCCGTCAATATCTCCTGCAAGGCAGGCTTGAGAGGGAGAAACAGAGGCAGACGGTACGACAGAAGAGTCGCTTCACTTCTAAGGTTTGTAAAGACGTATTGTTTGGGGGACGATTTTGTTAGAAATTACAAGCAGGGTGTAAGCTTAATTTAGCTTATTTCATTTGTTCGTGTCGCGATTAGCCGACTGACATCTTTGTTTTACCGTTGGAGCCCTCTTCCTGTGCTGCTGTTACTGAGCAAATGCTTAAATACATAAATGCGTCACAGCTTGTTTTTATGTGAATTTTTTACAAGACAGCTGTACATACTTAGTTTTTTCAATATTTAAGAATTAACAGCTCAAAACAGATTCACAATTCAATAAATCTCGTGACCCCATATTTATCCTCTTGGCAGTGATATAATTGCAGACCATTAGAGTCACTAGAATTAAAGAAAATGTCAGTGACCACTCAGAATTGCAATTAATATTGGCCTTTTATTAAATTTTTTGCTCTGATATTTATTTGGTTTTGAAAAACACCAATAACGTTAAATTACTGAAGGATTTGGAATAACAGTTAATATTTAGATGGTTGTTTTTCCGTCTTTTCCCTCTTGAATAAAATGAAAGTCATAATTAATTATTTTAAGTACATTTATTGAACTCAAAATGTTTAATCCACTGATTTAATGTCTGATTTTTCAATCTGCCAACTTCAATTATCACTTGTGTTATGACAGTTTAACATGAAAAGGAGTGACTTAAGTATGGTTGCTTGTTGAAAACAGACAAACTTTTAATGATTATAATTCGTCCTATTAGTGGTCACCTGTAAGATTGAAATGTTTAAGCTTTTATTTTGTTCTATATGTGATGCAAAGATGTTTCTTTTTACTGGTTAATCTTCCAGGTGTTTGGAGTGGTAGCGGCCCTCTCTGCTCACTGTCCTCCCATCCCCAGCTAATATGCCTTTCTTAGGCAAAGACTGGAGGTCTCCAGGATGGAGCTGGACAAAAACAGAGCACGGCTGGAAAAGGATTGTGCTCTTTGGAGAAGACATGGACGACAATAACACTGAAATAGACTTGAAAGCGTAAGTTGATGAGTTGTTTACTTGAATCATTTTGGGTAGTAGTTGTCATCGATTTTAAATGCCTGTAAAGCACACTCCCATACAAAATCAGATAAATGGCAAATTTAGCCACAGGAAATTCAACGGTCATTCATTGATCTTTATTTATTTCACACATGGCTATCCATGCACAGCCTTCAATCACAAAAAACTATATCAAAAGCACATCTTAATGCACCACCATGTTTGAAAAGGAGGGGAAGAATAAAATCTTATAATAGGCTACCTACCCCTTCGTAATTATCACGCAAAAATACATGATCTGTCAGTTACTAGACCCTTAACACTCAAAAGAATCAACTTCCACACACTTACTTACAATGTCCTTAACAGCCATCCTTCATCAAGTCCATACACCCTAAATATTACATTTTAAAATTGAAAAATATTTACTCGTCAGCTCTAACTGTACTTAATTCCACAATTTAACACATACATTTTCTAAAGTGGGGCTTGCAAATTGATTAAAAGTTTATATGTATTTATATATATATTAACTTATATATTATAAGTTTCCCTTATTGATCATCTGAACTAAAACCAAACAACTTCCACAGACTATTTGGTAATACTGAACTTTTGCTTTATACATAACTAATTATGCTGATATCTCCATTAGATCATAAGTCCTGACTTGATAAATGGTGTGTTGCTGTGCTCCTTTGGATGTGCCTCGTAAAAATGTCTTAACTGCTCTTTTGTGTAAAATAAAGAAAGGCTTTATGCTTCTAGCATCTATATTTCCCCACACTTCCAAACAATACCTTAGATATGGCAAAATGAGTGACCAATACAAAATGTGCAATATGCTCTAATCTTACTTTGTTCAAAACACCATTTTTTTTATTTGTAAAAACCATAAACAAGTTCAGCCTTTTAATTATATTATACTTAAAGATAGACCTTGTCTGTCAATTTGTAAATTTGTGATATATTGCCCACTCCTAACTTACGGCTTCTTTAACCATGTGGGAACTCTGTAAAAAAAAATGAACATGGTCAAGTGTGGCTTAGCTCTTAGTAGTCCCTCAATTTTGTTTAGAAGCGAACTGACTTAAGTTGACTGACTGCCAAGGCACACTCTGAATGTTGACTTGTTTCTGATATGCTGTACAGCTTCCACAAATAACATGGAAAATATTTTGTGAGGATTTTTCCCATCATTAAAACTAAACATTGCAGAAAACTGACAGGAAATTAATGGACAGAGATGGCGTAACACGGAGGTGCTCTGTCATGGCTGCATGGTCAGTGTCTAGACCCCTCAGGCCATTGAGGCTGTTCTGACTTGTAGCTGTATATTAGCTTTTATTATCACTCATAGATTGTTGTTGCTGCTGTTATTGATGTAATGCTCAGAGCCACAGTGCAGGATATTTTAATGCTTTGCTGCATGTCGAATCTCCCGGAGGACAATGATGTTGTTAAGATCTATCAACAGGAGTGAAGTCTTTCAGCGACCTGTTGCAGAAATTTTTAACTAACCATGGAAAAGCGTGCAGGGGTTCTGGACCAAACCGCACACTCTAATAAGGCCAAAGCTGCTCCCTGCCAGAAAGAAACCTTTCAGTCTGTTCTTATCCAGAGCACAGTATTTAATGAGGGGATCTGCATCCCATAGTTGTAGCATATTGTGGTCAGAGTTGTCCTGGCAACACACAGTTGAAACAGAGGGTTGGAACTCAAGTAGGCTAATTGTATATAATAACCAAACTGTCAAAATGCTGATGGAGCTACAGTAAGATCCAAAATAATTCAGGCGCATTAACATTGAGTTTTCAGGAAATTATTATTTTTGACAAAAAGTTAAAAACACTGAATATGATATCCAAGAGAGATGCAAAAGATGCCAGAAGTCAGAACCACTCAGTACTGTAGAAGTGATTTTGAATTAGAATAAGTCCCTGATCGTTTACATTATACAAAAGATCAACACTGAAGCAAACTACAACTGGTATTATCAGATGTCTCTGTAATTTGTTTTTCTCACCACACATAGATCAGAATCTGCAGTATTTAGGTCAGGTATTTTCATATCCTCTGCTTTCTTAAAGCACTACACATATGTGCAAACTGACTACAATAAGTGTGTGTCACATAACCAACAAGCTTAAGCTGTACACACCTGAGATTATTTGTTAAGCTAAGATTCTGCATCCTTCATTTGGTTTTATAATTGAGGATTTAAGGATTTGGTGTAGTACATTGCAAAATGGGATTTTACCTAATGTTGTCTTTTTATGTGTTGATTTGTTGTATTGTTTTTTTTAACTTAATAACACTAGTGAAAATAATGCTGAGCTCATTGTTGCCTTATCCATAAAGAAGCTACATGTCACTCATACTTTAATGATTATATTGACGACTAAAGCAGGAATCTTGTCTCTTAGCTGATTGTTTGTTGAGTTGTTAGATGTTACATACCGGTTCTTCTGACAAATGTATAAATCAATACCCATTGTGTGCTTTTAAAACAAATTCCCCTCCAAGAGAAGGGTTGATCCACTTTAATTACTATTGTTCAGTGAGAGCAGCCAAACCAAAAACCACTCTCCGAGCAGGAGAGCTTGCCTTGTAATCAGCAGGAAACCTGCCTTTTTTTTCTGCAGATCAAATAGCAGTAAGTGGCTGCACTAATGGAGACACAATAGGGCGTTTCTCTTCCTTCATCCATTTGTCGTCACTTGCTTTTTGCGGTACTTGATTTGGAAAGGGACAGTTTGGTGTAGTGAGATATATTCCTGTAAAATAATATTGTGCTATACCTAAGATAGCTGACTTGGTCCATCTTTCTCATCTTGCATGTACTTGACTTAAAATCAATCGCACAGTTTTGGTTTTGAGGAAATTTTGGAAATGGAGAAATATTTCAAAAGAACAAGATGATTCATTATTTCCAGTTAATTTGTTTTTTGGACTGGAAGGCTTTGTTTGCAGGAAAATCTCTATTACACAATTCATTTTATCAGGTTTATAAAAGTCGTTTTTGCTTCAACATAGCTGATCTAATTAGTTAAATGTGTTGTTGTAACTCGATTTACAACATGACAGCCAAATAATAATACTATGGGCAAAACTTGACTGTAAGATTTGTCCAAATAACAAATTATGCCCTGTTAATTGTGATCATTTTAAGGCACCGCAAAACCTTGTTTCACACTGTGCCAATAACCTACTGTGCTAGCTTGTAAAGATATGTTGATATCCTGGATATTGGTCATTGCACAAGCCTAACTGGATTCCCTGATGCAACTGGTGATATCTCCCTTACGTCCCACTCTCGCCTTTTGTATTGATCTGCCAACTGACAGTAACTCACAGTATCACAGCAGCAGCAGCAGTCTTTTTCTATAGAAAGGCAAAGGACACTGCGTTGGACAATAACTTATGACATCACCTCTTTAAACTGGCTACTTTCCAAATGCAATCCCACCGAGAAAAGCCAGTGACTTCATGCGAGAGAGGTACACAGTGTCCCACCAGTCTTTTCACTATAATGTGTGTTTGTGTGAATGTTAACAGATTTTTATAAAACACTTTAGTGCCAGATAGGTGACAGTTTTAAATTTGAGACTTTGTCTCTGTGATGGTCTGAATTCCTTGAAGCTGCCATTCTGCAAAACATGCAATAAATTCTTCTTGTCAAGAGTAAGATAATGTTTGACAGCTGAATATCAGCGTCTTACTTTATTGTCATTCCTGCATAGCCTTGTTAGTCTCATGTGTTGCTGAATTCAGTTTAAATATCTATAAATCCCTTTTAGTTTAGTTGCAGCTATGATGCCTTTTATTGGCTCTTTGGGGACTTGTGTTCCACATGCAACCTGTTCGCAAAGAAAAAGAAACCATGAAAGGTAGGTTATTGCATTCTTATTGTACTTGCATGTTTGTACATAAGACAGTTTGATGACTGCAGTGATACGAGAGATTACTCCAGAGTACATTCATCCTGATCAGTTTCCATTCAGACAAGCAATGACGTGTCTCAAGTCCTGCTAGAGGAAAGTAGAGAAAGTAGTTTCTTCATTCAGTAGCAGCTGAAGCCATGTGTTGTAACCGATCTTTTTTGGGTGAAGTAACTGTAGAAATATATCCTTCAGCTTTTAGGAGTGTATAATTCTTTAGAGTAAATCCCGCATTTTACCTCCTAGTCTCAATATAAATCTGTTTTTAAAACAAAAGTACTTCAGTTTCAGGGATTCTGTTATGAAGTAGCTAATACTTTGAGCAGGAATTTGGAATAATTTTGGTTGTTTTGTTGTGGACAATTAAAGAAAAGCTCTAAATGTCCAAAGCCAGAGAAAACAGTTTTTGATTACGCTTGAATTTTGTGTCTCTGCATTGGGAATCTGAACCAGTATCCCCGGATGACCTCCAGGTCTTTGACGTTGGAAGGCTTCTTTGTGATCACTTTGGTCTTTTTTAGCTCCTTCCAAAGATTGTGGGCTGAATTTAGGCCTGGACTGAGCCATTCCAAAGTGCTGGTGTTTTTTCTGTTAATAATTTCCCAACCTTCTTCTTGGAAAATCTGTAAATCCCAGTGCAACTCTGCAGACACATCAAATGGATTACTGAGAAAGGGAAAATATGACTTTAGGCTTAATATTTAAAGACTGGTCAGATCAAAATGAATAAAGCATAATTTTGCATTGGTATGAAGAATTTGGGCTTACTATAGTTATCATGCCACAAAAAGTTAAAAGCCGCAATCTATTATGTCACGTAATGTGATTCAAGAGACCAAACTTTGATCTCAGTGGTAATATTAAGGCCATAATGTTGCAGTAAAATTGACAGTCAGCTGACCACAGTGCTCTCCAAGCTGGCATTGTGGGAGTCAGGTGCTCAGCTTCAGCTAATAGATTCTTAATGCATGAAGAGTCAATTACTAATCCTGTCCAGCCTTTTGATCTTAGAGGATATCTAGTAATAGAGGAGCAGATCGCTGTACAAGTTACAGTTAAAGCTTGTGTGGCCTTTTTCTTACACTGGCTTACTTTGTAAGATCATATTTTGCTTATAAATGTGCAGAAGCATCATATTTTTGCATTCTTATGTAGCAACAGCAGGATAAATACAAGCCACCTAAAAGCCACCTGAAAGTGGGCGGCTGTGGCTCAGTTGCCTACTAAAACAGGAGGTCGGCGGTTCGATTCCACTCCCGTACATGTCGAAGTGTCCTTGGGCAAGACACTGAACCCTACCTTGCCTCCCGATGTGCCTATCAGGTGTATGAATGTGTGTGAATGTTAGTTCCTAAGCATCCTAACATCTGCACATCTGTTTCCTCTACAGTGACAATAATCACTTTGATTTTATTTCATAGTATCTTAAAAAAAAAAAAGCAATGTGTGATCATCTACCGTCTGTTTAATTTCTTCTTGTTGGCTTTGTGTTCCTTTGAAGCCCTGTGGTAAAATTCAGTCACATTGACAGACTGTTAACTCCGTAATATGGCTGCTGAGCTGTTCACCTGGCAAGAAGATATAAAACAAATTCACTGAGGATATTAGGATGGGATCAGGATATTGCAGCAGAGCCGAGTCCTTACACTGGCTTGGTATTTGTCTGTTGTGTTGTAAGTTATTAACTTATTTAATAAATGTTTCCTCTGTTTTCACGGGCTCTGCAGTGACAACAATGAAAATCTGTTTGTTGGAGATGTGTGTGAGCTCACCACTACAAAGAGGAAAAAGGATTTTTACAACAACAACACCAAATCCCAGTGTGAGTTTCAGTAACACATCATTTCTCTTTTGGCTTGCAGCAGAGAATCCGGGATGAAATGAAAGGCCTTATGCACAGAAGTGAGTGAGACATGGGAAACTTTCAGGGTTTGGGGAAATATTGTGTTGACATGTGGGTTTTAGAGTTGATCCAAATATCTGAGTAATCCATCATTGATGCAATGCAAATAAAATACATTTACTATTGCACTAAGCAAATGTTTTAGTGAGCAATATGTGAGTACTGCCTCTCAACTATGCACCAGCATACAAAAGAGCTTAAACAACCTTCTTGTACACAATGTTTGATGTTTCAAGTACTGTGTAACTCATATTCAGTCAGATGCTAACATTACTTTGCAATTTTTTTCTTCAGTTGTTTTCAGGGATAAGTGGATCTATGTACAGAAAGGAAGCACAAAAGAAGTGAGTATTGAAACCTTTATTTTAATTTTTAGAAATTTGTTCCAAAAGAACGAGCATGATGTATTGAATCAGTAAATTTTTTAGTAGACAGTATGTTGTGTGTTTACTGTGTACAAACAGCGACATGGATACTGCACGCTTGGTGAAGCTCTCAATCGCCTAGACTTTTCGAGTGCCATTCAGGATTTGAGAAGATTTAACTACGTTGCAAAAGTGAGCGTAACAGTCATTATTTTTTACAATTATTTTTGTATGATTTCTTTAGTTGCCTTTGTCTCATACTCTTGACTATCTCTCTGTTCTCCCACAGCTTTTTCAGCTCATAGCCAGGTCTCAGCTGACGTCATTGAGTGGAGCTGCCCAGAAAAATTATTTTAATATACTGGAAAAGATCGTACGAAAAGGTAAGAATACCTGAGGCCTGGTTGCTGATTTGTTTATCCTTTTATGTGTTTTGTTTTTATTTTGTGTCTGTTTTTTCCATTTGGAATTTAGTTTTAGAGGACCACTACAATCCACGCCTTGTGAAGGAACTTCTGCAGGACCTGAGCGCCACACTGCACAGTCTGACCATCCACGTCGGAAGATGTGTTCTCGTGGGCAACGTTAACATCTGGCTGTGCCGCCTGGAGACCATTATCAAATGGCAGCAGGAGCTCAACAATTTAGAGATCCCTAAGGTAGAAAGCACGTTGGTGTTTGCGCTAACAGTCTGCATGCATGTCTCCATATAATCCAGCCCAAACATTTCAGAGCTAAACACGCCTCCAGATCCAGTTTTACCTGACTATATATTTTCAAAGAGGAAGTAGTTATTGGCGTTTGTCTACCTTCTCACTTAATATGTAGCTTCTACTTCTAGGTTGAATTTTAATTTTGGGGGGTTGCACCAGGTTTATCAACCTCCAAAGTACCACTCATGATTGTTTTTTGTCAACCTCGTTTCCTCAGCAAATGTACACTGGTATGTCATTGAATGACCTGCCACTACACATGCAGAGCAAGATCCTGTGTAAGCTGTCCGATGCCTGTGACATCATAAACCTGGGACAGGCCACGCCTACTTTCCACATCCTCAGTGAGAACAAGAATCTGTGGAAGAAACTCTGCCATTTCCACTTCTCAGACAAACCGGTGAGACAGTGGCGTATTTCATCATCAGAGCTTTACTTTCATTTTAATTATCGTTTTTAATTAATCACTTGACGCTTGCAGTTATGGTGTTTAAGGGTGAGAAAAGTAGGATACCTCAAAAAAGGAAAACTACCACATTGACCACTAGAGGGCAGGCTTGTCCCAATTTGCTCATAGCTCAGAACTATCTGTCTTCTCTCTCTCATGCACACACAAGCAGACGCTAATGAAAACACAAGATTGGTGTTAATTAGGATGCGTCCATAGTTGTAATTTCACTGTGCTTCAGTTTTTATCACATTTACTTCTCCTGTGTTTTGAATAGTTGTTTAAACATTTCCCTTCCTGTGCGTGTGGTTCCACTTTACAGTTCTGTAGGAATCTTGTCCTAACCAAAAGTGACAATGTGGACTGGAAGCTGATGTATTTCACCATGCAGAAGCACTACCCCATGAAGGAGCAGTTCGGCGACACTTTGCATTTCTGCAAACACTGTAGCATCCTCTTCTGGAAGGTAAACAGGATATGCAGCCCAAACACAACCACATTCAAACATGTGATGAATAAAAGGTTCCTGAAAACATTAAAATCGTTAAAGAGAAAATTGGATTGGGTTCATCAATCTTTGAAAAGTGATCATTTCAGATATGATGGCAACAGCTTGCTTCCAAAACGTTGAGACTGAGGTATCTTTACAAGTGTTGTGTATCCCTGTAATCCCAGGAAACACACTGTTTATTTATATTACCTACTGAGACATATTTTTCCATTTAAATATGTAGTTTTATGGCTTAAAGTCTTTTAAATGTAACTCTCTCACTGAGTTGAAGTGAAACAAGCTTGCGCATAGAGTACTGTGTGTTTGAGCTCAGCTTATAATGTTCAGTAAAATTTGCCTCTGTTCTGATAACTTTACCTTAGCTTGCATGTTAAAAGGTTTGGAGTGTTTAGTTTGTTTTATATTAAGTTTTGACTGGTTTGGAGATTTTCACTGATGTGCTGCTGTCCCAAAGTGGAAATTCTCAACCAGTCATAAAAAGCAAAGTATGAGTTTTATTAGAGTTGGTCTGTGAAACCAGACTTTGAGCATTTGGGAATTCAGGAAACTAACTGTTATTTTAAGAGCAACACGGCATGTTTTCTCATTTTTGCTTGATATAAGATTTCAAGTTCTCAGCAGTTTTGAAGCCCCTTTCTTCTATTTTTCATTTCATAAATCCCCAAATGTTTCCAGTGATTGACAGGTATGAGCTGCAGGCAGGTTGCTTTGGCATCTGGACTCTTTTACATCAGAGCCATGGTGTTGTAATGCATGCAGGGGATGTGGTTTGCAATTTTTATGCTAAAATAAACAAGGCCTTACCTGAATCTCAACTGGATGTAGGAGGGGTCTTCTACTTGACCTTATTCCTGAGCTCTTGCCAATTAAGCAAATCATATATATGTTGTTCTGCCAAGTGTTTTTTTTTTTTTGCATTAGACAACCTTTTCTGTTTTTATTACAACTTCAACAACTTTGTCTACACGTTTGAACTGTGTGCCAGAAGGAATTTCCATTAAATCAAAAATCTAGAATATTTTCTATTAAAGGTGTTTTAAATTACTGCAAATCATGACCATTTTTTTGGAAACAAGATTGAAGAAAAATGTTATAAATAGGTTACAATAAATTCAGCTGCACACGAAGAGCTGTAGTAATCAACATCAAGCTAAAAGTGAACTGTACTGTATTAAACCTGTACTGTTCAAATATAAATTTCTCCTAGTTATCTTTTAAGGTGTACATTAAACCTGAAATCTACATCAAATCAAGTATAAACTTTCCCCAGAGAGCTTTACAATATGAGGGAATCTGATCAGCCTTGTTTATACTGAAAGCAGTAGGTATTTGATTATCTTTTAATCCTTTAATATTTTTAGAGTTTGATATTTCATTTACTGGAGCAAAAGGAAAACCTGTACTAATGCATTTTTTCTTATAGCCCAATAATTCGCAACTAATTCTTAAGGCATGCTGGATCGAACAAATCACACATATAATCATAAGTATTTGCGCACGTGAGCACTGCTGCTAATGCTAATCCTTGTGGCCTAGCGGAATGGGTTTTGTGAACTCATGTGCTCACATGTGTATAAATGGCTTGCTTGTCCTCAGTGACTCGTGAGACCCAGATCATTTGTGAGTCAATAACTTGCAGTGAATACATGTTTGCTCAGACAGTCACTGTGCTTTAAGTAAAGATTAGTCCTGTAGTGTCAGTTAGCTCTCTTTGTGCCCGTATTTGCTTCCCATAAACTTGTCATTCTTCTTGATCCCTGAATGGTTTAACTCTGCCTTCTTTCCTCCATCCTTTTTCTTGCTTCTTTCCCTTCCTTCCTGGTTTCCCTTCTCCCTGGTTCCTTAAGGATCGCCATGTGGCTTTGTTATTGAAGGTAATTTCTGTCTCATTATGCGTGTCTGTTTCTTCATTTACCAGGTTGTCTTGTTTCCTGTCGGTCTGATTATGACCTATCTGTTTCCACGGGTTGATCTCTGTCCTGTGTCCTTCTCAGCTTCACTTGATGTCATCACATTTAGAGATGTTTAGTAAACAGTGACATAATCTGGACTTCTTGTCTGTAAACTTTGCCACCGTGTTTTTTTTTTTTTTTAGATCACTGTCAGCAGAAAACTGTCTCTTTTTATCTTCCACAAATATTGATGTCAGTGTTTTTGTGTGTATGTCATTGTCCAAACATAAGTTTGCACGGGCCGTCTGTCTGTGTGCAAACTAATTGATTATTAATACAGGCTAGTTTCATACAAAATATGTATATTACTTTTCACATTAAATGATGTCCAATTCCTTACTGTCGTAAAAGTTGTGGAACAACAGGAGTGATAAGATGCAGCATTAAAGAAGCTGTAACCAATGCTGCTATGTTTGTGATATTACAAGCAGGGCTGCTAACTCTCTTCCAGTTCTCCCACGGCACATTTATTTATCACGCAGTCAGAAACATTCATTATTGATTGTGTTTTCAGGGTCAAACCGTTTGAGTTGAACTGACCACTGTTGAAACATTCTCAGACTTCACAGGACCCACACCCTTGTCTAACCTAAAATGATATCTTTAGGAATGCAAAAGATTTGTTTTAAACTTCATCCTTTTTATTTTTATTTCATTTATTCATTTCTTGTAGTAGGAGGGCCCCTAATCGCTCTACATAGCAATTTTCTCTGTAAACTGAACTCAAAAGTTGACATTTCTGTTTCTAATTATATGCAACAAAATGAAAGCGACCTGTAGTTACAAGTTCACAATAAGCTATTAGTAGGCAATAAAAGATTTTATTTTAATTTTTGTGGAGCTTTTTTCAGAACATGTGAAATTACTTTCAGTGAATTCTTAAATTGGAATTAAAAAGAATTTTCTGTTCCAGCTTCAATGCTTCCTAGAACTTTTTCTCTCTAATAATTTTCCTCCTGCTTCTTCCCCAGGACTTTGGTCATCCATGCACAGCCAACGATCCGGACAGCTGCCTGATGCCCATCTCCCCACAGCACTTTATTGACCTCTTCAGGTTCTAAAGCCTCCATCTTGGTCTTCAAGCAAAGCGTCCGTTTACCACCACTCCAGTGTAACGAGTGTACCAGACCTTGATGTCAATTACCCAAATACAAAGGGCTTGAAATGAACAAAACAACAAAAACGTTTTTATTGTTATATATATATATATATATATATATTATGTAAATCTTTTCAACGCACAAGTATTTCCAAAAGTATAGTGAAGAGAAGTTTTTGTGGAGTTTTAGAATGTTGGTACGTTTTTGTTATTAAAAATCAATTCGCACAAATGTTTGTCTTTATGACAGAAACATGCTTCCCTGACAGAGGGGAATTATAATATGTAAAGGCATTATAAATATTTTAAAAAGATTCCTATATAAAACAAGCTTTTGCACGTTTACAGTGTGTGATAGCTGGTAACGTGTAATGAGTTTTTAAAGAAATGGAAATGGAGAAATGTTTACAGTGATGCTGTTATTTATTTGATCAGTTTGGTTGTGGAAACATTTTTCTGCAATAGCTGCACGTCATGTCTGAGTCCGTTAACAAACTGTGTTGTCCTTTGTGATTCCCTCTCGTGCTCTGCGTATCTTTGAAGTGTTAATACTAAACAAATAATGTAAAGCTCCATTAGCTGCATTAACTTTACATGTTTTTCTACTTTTGTCAGAAGTGTAAAGTGGCAAACAGGAAATGTAAAACATAACTTAAGTTTAAGAAAAAGAAAAAAAAAACTTTTGTATCTTTCCAACTTTTGTTATATACTTTTACCATTCCAGTACTCTTGATGGTATTATCATGACTGATGACCGACGGGAAGTAGCGATAAAAAAATTAAATATTTCTAAAAACCTGACTGTCATCATTGTGCATTGTTTTTAATTGTCTTTTATAGATTGGGTTTGGATATGAATAATACCAGAAACATTGGGACAAAGCTCTATGATCAACATCCCTTAAGGAATCAATTATTTTAAATGGAAAGTCTAAAACAGGTCAAGCATATTGAAGTCAATCATTGAGAGGGATCCTCACAAGTATGTGCAAATTGAGATTTGGATTAAGTAGCAAATTTATATGTTTCTTATTAAGTTTGTTTAAGAAGTGACCTTAAATGGTACACATGCAGCTGATGAAGAAAGTCTTTTGCTCTGGCAGAAGAATCACTGAAGTATATTTTTTTGACAGTGAATAAATTGTTCTTTCATTTATCTCAAAAAACAAAATGAGAGTTGCAGAGCCAGGCCAGGAGATTTTATCTTTATTCAAGAATTACTGTGACCCAGCACTTTATTGAATAAACACAGGACACAATTATCTGTGGGAAAGGTATCTGTACATCTCAGGCTGTGATGAGACTGACTCCAGTGTCAGACGAATTCAGTAAACATAGGGAAAGATGAAAAATGTTCTTATTTACCTCAAAGAAAACAATGATATAGTAGAAATTACATTTCTCTTCGTTTACTCAGTTTAAGATGACATACAATACAAATGTGTACAAACAGCATGTAAAAAATGATTATTGTTGAAGACTTTAGCAATCGCTGCAGGTGAAGTTGCACACTGGTTTGTAACTGGAAACCAGGATGTGCCCCAAGCTGGTGCAGCGCAAATTAAACTTGGATACTTACACATGCAGCAATGTCATCGAGACCAAGAGATTGGTGAGCAGGACAATTTGGGTTTAGTTCAAATATACAAAAAACACATAGTGTCATTTTAAGGCACTTTACCTGTATGTGGAAGTACTTTTCATCAGCAGCACTTTATGGATATTCAAAAGCAAATTTAAATAATTGATTATACTTTTTTCATACGTGCCACATTCATGTCATATGGGATGGAGTGTAGAACGAAGAGGTTTGCAAAACACTTGCATCATGAAATTGATTGTTTACAGAATAGTTGAATTATTATCACAATATTGCATGCTGAGAAAGCACTAAATTCACTTAGTGTTAAACAAAAGAAAAGATTAATCTCTCATGTCATGCATTCTCTGCATTTGGCTGTCAAGCTCTTGGACATTGATAAATACCAAATTAGAAATAAGAGTAGACACTACTGTATATAAAACCCTGCTATGACAGCACAAACACTCAACACAATGAGAGAAATTCAGATGCTTTTGTAATACCAAGTGTGATTTACTACAAACTGAAAAGTCACTTTCACACACAAAAAGGGACTGCTGCTGCATGTGAAAAAGGTTTTTTTAAAACGGGTTGCATTGTTATAAAGTCCATTTCTAAAAATGATGGTAAGGTTCAGACAGTTACTGTTTCTGTATATATAGACAATAAAAGAAAACCTCTTTAAACAGCATTCAGTGGAACATTCTTCATCTATTTTCTACAACAAGAGCCAAAACATTCTCTTCCTGTTCTTGGCAATTTAATAACTTTACATGCCAGAAAATGAGGAATCACAGTTGAAATTGTACAGCAGTTTAAGGCTTTCAAATGATCAGATTTATGGTTTATACCATAACCAGTGATTAACCAGTGGTAGGCCTGGTAAACAAAAAAAAAAAAAAAAAAGAAGCTACTGAAATGCATTTTCATAAAGGCTAAAAAAAATGTTTTTTCTATGATGTTAACCATCTGTTTGAGGACTGCTGTTTTGAAGTTTTTTCATCCAGCCGCTGCCATAGTGTTCTGGAAATAACCCCCAGCACAGTGAATTTACAAAAAACCCAAACATTTATCAGTAAAAATTCAAACTTTATAAAATCACAAGTAGATGTTTTCTTAATATGGGACCCCAAGATGTTTTGAAGCCAACACCTAGTGGCCCTTGATGATATTGCACTTTAAGGCACTTCATATCAGAATGTGGATGATGTCCACTTCTTATTCTTCTTCTTCTTCTTTTTTTTTTTTTTTTTACAGTGAATTGCATTAAAACTGCTTTTTTTTAAACTACACTAAAAAAAACAGACAGATATTTGGTTCAGATCCTCTGAAATTGGAGGGTTCTAGAAAGGATAGTGTGTCTATAAGCTATTATTTAAAGCCCCCCCATGTGCCCTCAGACACTATCCCTCTGCTCATCCTGCTGATGCCAGCGAGCTTGACTTTGGCCCGGGCCGTCCATCTCACACCAGCTGTTGAATCCGTGGAGTCTGTCAGATTAGCATAACGAGAGGAGTCTTCCTCCAGACCTTGGCCCCCCCACGTTGGCATCGGGACACTCATGGAGTTGGGGAAGGGTACAGCAAAGTCCTCATTCTGACTGTTCTCCACGGGGGCTTCATCAGTACCAGTGTCGGTTAAGTTCCCCAACTGTGGCGGCTCCCATCCCTCCATCTTCTCCAGTTTCTTGCTGGGGGAGATTTGCCTCATCGTTGTAGTAACACTCTCCCAGAAACATGAGCCCTTTTCTGGCTTGTCCTTCTTCTCTTTCTCCTTGTCCTTGTCCTTCTCCTTGTCCTTCTCATCATCCTTGCTTTTCTTTGGAGGCCTTTGAAGAAGCACAAAGAAACAGAGGAATGGTTAAAACTGGTTGTTCACATAAAAAAGGCAGTAAGAGAGAAGTGAGACAAGTGGGGGCACTATTATTGTACCATAAACAGGACTGACTGGGCTGGGAACGGGTGTTTATCTGACATTTCAACACTGGAGACTGGAGCTTTCTCCACACAGTGAGCCATTATGGAATTCCCTTTGTTTGTCAGAGCAAGGTAATTAATAAAGGTTTTCCTCTTCATACATATTCCACTTCCTCAGCAGGTCTGAGAGATAAAAACTGCCGGCAAATGGAGTGCAGGCTTACATATAAACAACAAAGTGTTTGGACCTGACTCACTTATTTCTAGTAAATGTTTTTGCTTTGTACACTTGACCAGTTCAGACTATGAAGTGGGCCGCTGTTGACCCGACTTAAGCCAGAAATAATCTACATCGTCTTAGCTGCTTGCGATAATACAATAACTGTATGTGGAGGAACTAAGTCCACCTCATGACTCAGCAGCTAGTTTTAGCAGCATAAATGTGAGGGATTTGTTTTCTATTTAACATGTTCGGTATCTCACATTGTTGTGATGGACCTTTGGCCCACTCGCTTTTACAATGCTCCTTCAGTTTATTGAGATTTGTGGGCATCCGTTCGCGCACAGCTGTCTTGAGGTGATACAGCATTTCCATTCAGTTGAAATCAGAATGACATTTGAAGTTGGACTGGCTCATTTTCTGCAGACTCTCTCTTCTACTACTTCAGACATGACAATCTGTGATTTCTTCTCACCCTTTACGATCAGCCAGCTTCACCCCAGTCAACAAAAAGTGCTCGTCATCTTTGGAGGAGAACATCTTCTTCTCCCTCCTCTCCTTCTTGGACATGATCTTCTTCACCTTGGCCTCCTGACAAAAAGCAGCAGAAAAGAGAACATTTTGATTTTCAATGATTTCCCACATTTATTACAAGTTAGCTTATCTGTGATGCCTATTGGGGATGATTTATGTTTTCTAAAGCAAGGACATTTCACAGCAGAGAAGGAACCAATAGTTTAGACTGATGACAGTTCATTTTATATGCTGCAGTTCAATCCAGTGAGAAACCCTCCCCTCCCTCTGAAAATCCCACTCCCCCCCTCCATCGGATCAGAATTCCTTGCTGCTTTCGCAGCTTTCTACTCTGCATGGTTACAGCCCGTCCTCTGCGATAATGGAGCAAAGTTTTGGCTTTGTTTCTCGCCTGGGAAGAATTCCCAATCTCAGCTATCAGGGTCACGACACCGACTCCTCCTCACATCCGTGTCTGCCTTTGCGTTACACTCAGTACACACAGCTTCATCTGATTAATCTGTTCGACCCTGAGAACCCCTTTATAAGGCCTCTTTTGTATACTCTACCTATGCAGGATGAGGTCGGTTCAAAGCTCCGAATCAGTAAACAATGTAAGTCTACTTGGGACCGGAAGATGCAACAGCAAGCAAACTTGATGGTCATGAAAGCGTGGATCTCTCAAGCAAAACAGGAACACCTTCAATAAGATCTGTCGGATCAGGTTTCAAATATTGAAATGTCAACAAACAGAAACTTCTCTTCCACAAACAGGTTATGCAACCTCAAGTTTTATCTTGCATATGTGAAAACATATGGTCCTGCTCAAGCTCAAGTCACATCTGATAGATTTGTGAGTCTAACTTTGGTATCTTACAAGGAGACAGGCACTTTGCTGATAAACAGTAAAAACAAACACCCCCCCTCACTCCTCATCATCGTGGAAATGCCTGTGGGCAAAGCTGCTGGCAGTTTCTTTAAGTTTATTATCACGGACAAATATTTACGAAACTTTATCTCAGCTATTTCAGCACCCCGTCCCTGCTCGGCCTCTTTCTTCTTGTTCTCTGAGCAGATTTGCAGGAAACATTTCAGAGATGACAAAACAGAAGGGAGTCTTTACCTGTCTGTGTGCATGGAGCTAAATTCCAAGTGTATATGTGTGCACTTGAATGCTCGCGCATACAGAGACCGGCCTATTCCCTGATCTCCTTAGATCCAGTGACCAACAATGTGTGCAGCCAACCGAAGAACCAAGCAGGTCCTGTATGAGGGACAGCTTTACCTACAGCTACACAACCTACTTCTTGCCGGACAAAACCTTTCTATCCATTTCCTCATAGGCACCCCTACAATTGATATATTAGTGATTCCACAGTATATGTAGCTATACAGCAGCATTCTCCATTTTAAAATGATAACCATTGTGCAAGTTTTACCCCCACCAAACCAGTGAATCAACACTTTAACAGAACATTTGCCCATAAAATGCATGTTGAGTGAAAGTCCTTTCAGCTAGACTGCTTCCAGGACTCAGAGCACTTTTCTGACTTAATATGAGCATTAATCAGCGGTGGGTGGCAGACCTGTAACCTTTCCAATGCTCAAGCAGTCTGCTGCTATTTTTGGCCTTGTTTTTCCTCAACAGTGATTGTTCCAGTCCAAAAAGCACAGCTCCTCGAAGGAATGTTGCATTTCCTTCCCCTTCTGCAGCCCTACCAGCCCTCTCCTCGCAAACAGGACGCATCATGAAATATGTCCTGTGAACAAGGTTGCATACAGTAGCTATACATAAAGCAGGGAGCCTGCCAGAGTTCACAGACAATACGTCGCTTGTATCAGTCTTTTACACATGGAGAAGGGCTCAGTCACAGCCACACCTCTGAGTAACGGCACGCTGTCAGCACAGATTATGAGATGATACTCATCTCTCATGAAGAGCGTGATGAGAGAAAATCACCTGCACAGGCCCCGGACACATGTCCACAATCCCACATCATAAAATCGTTTTTCACAAATAATGAGCAGACACATGTAAGAATCCAGCTGAGCTTGCATGACGTGGCTAAAAGACCTCATTTTGACCTTAAAAGTAGCAAGTTGAAGAGTCAGCTCTACTTTACGAACACCTGTATGATAACTCAGTAGTTTATGCTATGATCCAACTCACTCATTTAATAATCCCCCTCGGCATGTCATAGAGGAAGAACTTTTTGGGCATAGCCAAGGTTGGTGGTATTTTCAGGATGTACTGAGAATATTTTGTCTTCTTAAAGCTTTGTGCTTCGTGTCGGGATTGTTCTGATCTGTTCGCATTAATTACAGACTATTCTCTACCATCTGAGCCATAAAAGCCCCTGAGGAATAATAAATTATTAAACATGTTATTTAAGAAAATATACTTCAAAGTAGGGAAAAATTGACTTCTTAATTTTTTGCTAGGAAAAAGAAAATAAAGCTTGAGAATAACTGAATTTGTTTGTTTTGTGTGTGGTGTGGTGTGGGCACCCGGCCTGCCCTGATCTGCCTGGTTTCTGTGGTGATGCCCTCTGTTGTCCTTGGTGAGGTGGTTTCTGGTGTGAACCGGTCCCAAGAAATTGTTTTCTCACCTCAGCGTCAGGCCAGATATTCATCTCCAGTTATATTCTTACACTGATGTTTCAGTTAAAGAGAAAAAACCTAAAGTCAGAGTTCATGTTGGTGCAAAGAGGGATGGGGCTTGTATATTTGTGCTGTGTGATGTGTGTGAAGAGTCTGATCAGGTGTGCGTTCTTGAGCTTAGATAGTTTAGATAGTTTTATACTTGAATATGAAACGCTTTTTTTCCTTTTAATACATTTTTTTTTAAATTATTATGCCCTCATACAAAATCTGCTTCATAAATAAAATGTAATTTGATTTGATTGGATATTTTAAATAGCCTACACAACATAGGGTTAAAGATCTTGCAATACATTTGAACAAAAGGTCAAAGTTTGTATTATTGATTGATTTTTAGGATTCAGTGTTAATCATTAAAGGGACTATACCCGATTTCACGTCCGGCTAGCTTAGTTAGCGATAGCGGCAATTTCTTTTTTAGCTTTTGTGTGACGCTTTTTCTTCGCAAAGGGGTTTAACTTTCATAATTTGACTCCGGATCACTAAGGGAACGCTATTACTGGCTGATCGTAATCTGGATGTTCCAAAAATTAACCAGGCAGAGAGAGCGCGTCACGCCAATGCTAAAAAAACTAGCCGCTTTTGTAATCTAAAATGCCCTGAACTCGTACATATGCGCAATCAATGAGTCGTTAATTGTAATGAAATTACCCCTTTTACCACATACT
>JAVQJG010089284.1:0-13879 GCA_036024015.1 Craterocephalus amniculus | reverse complement strand
AATTATTAGCTATTTACTTTTCTAAGTTTTGTTTTACGTTTAGTTTTCACATTAGATGACTACTTTAGTTCATAATAACCTAGAATCTAAGTTCTTTTCTGAAAAAAGGTCTTATTCATATTTGCCACCCTTTTCTGAGGATGTGCCCCTGCCTTGCCCCCCTGTGAAAAAATGTCTAGACACGCCACTGCTGTATTGATCCATCCATGTTTATTTCTAAGACAAGTCAGGATGGATGCAGTGAAAACTAAATCTCAGTTCTACACTCAGACAAAATAATAATTAAAAGTGTCTTCAGTCAAAATAAATACACACAAACGGGGTTTACATGTTTATAGAGAAGCGGCAACACCATCTTCCTGTCCACAGAAAATCACATCATGAGGTTTATTTGGCTACAGACAAAAGCTCATTTGTGATTGGCTTAATCCTGAAACATGGTTGCCAGCTGCCAGTGCTGCTCTAACAGGATGCTGTTGGAGGGAAGGATGTTTTGGATTTGCATAGAGAAATCATTAATATGAAAGTGACTAATTCCACGTACACATGGCTCTTGTTTGTTTAATATATTTTAATCAAACTCAATTTCCTCACTGTTACATTCTAATTCTAGTTTCCTGCTGCAAAGTGAGTTTGGGAATAATAGGGAAGGGGATAAAAATGTTGTAAAAATTATTTGGAAGTTTGTTTGAGCAACTAAGACAAATGCTTGATCACATACTGTTACAATAGTTATTTAAACTTCCACAAAAAACAACTGGACCAGGTTGAAACTAAACAAAGCAGGTATGGGAACTCCCACTGAGACAAAAAGATTTAAACTAATCAGATTAAGAGTTGTTTTGTGCATGATGAATTGAGTGACTTTGTGACCAATATCTAATGTCACCCTGGCTCGATCTGACTCTTTAGGGATGCCAGTAAGACCGCCAGTAGCCCCCCAACCTCCCCGAGACCAGGGTCTGCATCTGGATCATCCGCAGCCGCCGCAGCCCCCGGTGCGGTTCCCCCACGACAGCAGAAACCCTCAGCATCTGGAGCCACCCGCAAAAAAGCACCACAGAAGAAGAAGAAAGGCGGCAAAGGAGGATGGTAGCATCATATGGGGAAGAGCACCTTTTGACTAATGGCTGAGATATCAGGAGCATTTTATTTTAAATTCCTTTTTTTTAATTTTTCTCCTGTTCAGGTCATTTATTCAAACATAACACCAAAATGTACTTGTCACTCTTATCCACCTTCTGATATGTTCTGTTTTTTATGTGCAAATGGAAGTAAAGGAAAATATTTAAAGGACAGTTCCGCTGAAATGGCTTTTTGTTGCTCTTTGAAGTATAATGAACAGTGCTTATCCTTTTTCATTTAGCTGTAACCTTTATAAGTCTCACTTAAATGTACAAAATACTACGAAAATAACTAAACTATATATTTCCAATGAATGATACTCTTTTATATATTTTTCTCAGTATACAACAGTTGTGTTTTTCAGTTTATGTAAGAGACAGCAACAAATGTTTCATTAAAATGTCAAAATGGATCATAAATACTGAATAAAATTCCAATTACATTTAAATCATGTCCGTCATATAGACGAAGCAAAATAAACTTTCTGTTCGGTAATTTTTTATTTAATTTTTGAAACCATTTCTTTAAAACCTCAGTTTTTAATTAATTCAATATGGATAATGGTTTTTTTAAAAAGCAGTTTATTTAGAGAAACTTGAAGCTGGGATTTTAGTGGTGTTGTCCTTTAAGATGTCAGACTGAGCTGTCTTTTTCCTTTTTCATTCATATGTACTCTTATTTTCAGCGGGCTGCAGTGAAAGCTGCTTTTTAATTTTAAATCAGTGTGGGTCTGAATCCAGTTGGAAATATTTTCACTGTAAGATGCATGTTGATGAAAGACTATTTTGGCCAAACAGGAGTCACATTTTGTTAAGTCTTAATAAAACTCTGAACAGCGATGCGCCTCCTGTGTTTCCTGAAGGGGATTGTTTTTTTTCTCTTTAAATAATCTTGATTTTAAATACTGTATTTTTCATTTGAGTGAATTGCTCTTTTTCTACTATAAATATACCAATGATTGTTTAGACATAGACCGACCCATTTTTTGGCATGGTTACAATTTTTCCTGTCTTCAAAATATAATTTTTTTCATTCCAGTTTATTGAAAAGTTTAGGAATAACTCAATATCAGCTTGTATTCAAAAGCAAGAAATCTTTATTTTTTAGAAGACAGAATGTGGTGTTTATTATTAAAAAGACAATTAATTGGATACTACCATCTTAAACATTTTAAAAAACATCTTAATTGAATATAAAGAAAAAACTCCCAGACCTTTTTAAAAGTAATAAACTATCCGGTCTTCCTAAGTAAAGTTAAATAAAACAAGCTGGATGTGAATTCAGTGATATATTATTTTTTTGCTCCGTGTTGATGTACTTCCCCACCTTAGGCGTTAATGCAGATGATGGGTGAACCGCTAGAGGGCGCTTTTGTTGGACAATTAACCACTAATGAGCAACACCTGCTGCACTACGTTCAGCTTCAAACAGGCCGGACAAGCCGCTGAAAGTTTTCCGAGGGCACCATGCCTCGTATTCCGCCCGTATATTCGGATTTCTTTGACGACACGCTGACTGAGGACGTGGAGGAGTTGCTGGCCCGTTTCCAGCTGACAGACTCTGTCAGGTATGAGGACTTCTCGGCCATCTGGAGGGAAATGAGCTTCTCGGACATCTTCTACGGCATTTCCAACAATGGTGAAAGGAAGAGATTCAGCAGAGTAGCCCTGGCAACGGCCGCAAAGTACTTCCTGCCGCCGTACAGCTACCAGATCCGAACTGGAGGCTTGTATCTGATGTTTGGTTTTTACCACACGCAGCTTGCCGCCCCTCCGGTGAAGATCAGACTGGCTCTGAGGGACTGGGGTCACGCGCAAACCTTTCTCAGAGACTCAGTGGACGCGGAGCACTGTGATGTGCTTTACATATATCAGAAGCTCGTTTCGGCTAAAGCCTTCCACTACACGGCCATGCCCCATTTTCTCACCTTCCAGAAGCACCACAAAACAAAGTCCGACCAGTTGCCCGCAGAGTTCCTAGGCAGGACGACTGCCGTCCACGAGCTCATGTCTGCAGACTTCCTGGATGAGATAACCAACATCCAGAGCCACTATGAGAAGCTGAAGGGAGCCACCGTGGAGGTGGGCACCCAAGTCAACATGACCAACCCAGATTTAGCCCTTCAAGTAAAACGCTGCATGTCTGAGTTCATCACATGGCAGAAGAAGGCTTTCCCCTCGCAGACCAGAAACTGCAAGAAGGCTGGATATAAAGAGGAGGAGGACGGAGATGATGATGATGATGATGATGAAGAGCCAACTGCAGAATCCAGCAGCAGGAGGAGAGCCAGGCTCCTGTCCTCCATTAAACAGAAGAGCTACGGCAACTATCAGGAGGTGTCCAGGTCCAGGAGACACCGGCATGTGGAGGTGGTGGACTCGTGCAGCTCTGGTGCTGAGCAGGCTCAGGATGCTCCGGTTCCTCAGAAGATCAGGCCCGTCTCCCTGCGGGCCCGGACCCTCAAGAGTCTGGGTGTGACTGAGGAAGACAGCGTTGCCCAGGCCTGGCTTCTGAGTGTTCCCGAGCAGCTGGAGGGGATGCTGAATGTGAAGAGGCTATGCCGGAGTGCGCCATACCGGCTGTGAGGGTAGAGGGTCTTTGGTTCCTAATGATCCAATAAGGTATTATAGTGTTCCTGAAATGTTCCACTTATTATCAACAAATGGCTCTCATTTTATGACCCATCTTCTAAATTGTTTTCAAGCTACTTCGTCTGCCCCAGAGCTCTTAAGACAATACAATGATGGGAGAGAAGTGGAATATCTCCAAGCTTAATAAGCCTCCGAACTGATCATGCTTTTGCTTTTTTGTGTTTGTTTCATTAGGAATAGAAAGCAGTGCACAAAGAATAGGCAAATATTCAGATAAGAGGAGAGGTTCTTTTTGTTTTATGTAACTGAACATTTGAATTTATAAGTATCCAGTTTTCTTTGGTTTGAAAATGTTTACAGAAATTGTATGTTTTACCTCAATTCAATATCTAAATTTTTTTGAGGCAACTGGATCATTGCATGGGATTCAAACATGTGAAGCAATCTGCTTCGGTTTTGTCAATCTCATTAAAATTATTGCTCCCACTATTGTTGTAGTCATGTAGATCAATACCTCAGATTTTAGTCTTTTATTTACTAGAATAAACTTTAATGTTGAATATCCATTCATTGTCTGTACTTCTTCCATTTGGGTCGCGGGTGGCCTGGGGCAGCTGGAGCCTATTCAAGCATCTATTGGGTGAGAGGTAGGGTACACCCTGGACAGGTCGCCAGTCATTGGATATCAATATTTCAATAATTTGGGGTAAGGGTTTTATCACTATCTGGAATGCAGTGGAAAGTAACAACTTCAGAGTTAAACCTAGTAGTGGGGTACGACGACCTTTTTTTTTCTTGCACTAGCCATATCCATAATATGTCAAGTAAGTAACAGTGTAGCAGTTACTTGTGGCGCTGAGAAGAAATGCTGTGAGGGTGAGACAGATGTCACTTTTGGAATCTTTATGCCACAGGTCCTACCCACTTTTCAGAATTTTGGTCTTTGGTTGACATTCAAACAGGAGTCCAGCACATCTTAGTCACAGTGAATGGATTGCCACAATAGCTTGACAAGTTCTGCAATAATTGTAACCAGCTGTGTTGGAGAAGGGGACAATATGTAGCTGATGACCCTTGAGGACTGGAACTGGACATCCCTGTCTTACAGCATTGGGTACAGCTTATTTGATACATGGCGACCCCTGCCGGGCAGTCATAGTATATGCCATTAATGCTTGAACGTCTTTGGCTCCCTCCAGTGGTCTCTTCGTAAAACTGCATCAACATGACGGCTTAATTCAGCCGGAAATATCGTGTTGAGAAGTTCATCCGGAGCTTCCTGCCACTTAAGCCACTTGTTGGGGAAGAGTAGGGCAAGGAGGCGGGAAAGAGCACAAGTCTCCATCTAAACTCAATGTCGGAGGAAGACTGTGAAAAGGTTCAAAAACATAACTAATCCGGCTGTTGAGCACCATGGTCGGGCTGAGGGAAGCGGGGATCCTCAGCAGCTCCGTTGTTGTGGTGGCGGGAGCCGCTTATCTTATCTGGAGCCATGTGTCCTCCCGTGAAGAGAAGAAGACCGACACAAGTACGGAAGAAGACGGTAAAAGTTCCTCAAAGGAAGAGGAAGAAAGAAGACGAGAGGCTCCGGCTGAGGACATTGTGGCTGCAGTTGAAGCTCCGAAAACATCCACGGTAAAGTGTTGCGTTTACGGGAAGATGATATTGAGGAGGCTCGTCTGTGATCACAGCGCAAAACAACAGTATTCTTCTAAACTACTTGATAAAATATAGGAGTTAAGTTTAGTAAGTTCTGACAAGTTTATTTATATCCGCCTTAAATCCCTTAAAATTAACTTTGTATGATTTCCCATGTCACTGTTGGCACGTTTTCGCAGTGTTGCAGATAGGCATTCTGGGAAATGTAGGCCATTGAAACTGCAGGTCAAGTTGAATTTTGTTGAAAACAAACACTTTTACCAAGATAAGAGATTTCTGAATGTTTTTCCTTTAATTCGATTAATGCTTGGCTATTGTCCCAAACAGTTGTGGAAGAATCTCTTCAAACAGCAAGTAGTTATTTAAAATACATTATTTTCACTATTTCTTAAAAGCTGCTTAGAGATTAGAGTTGTTTAACCATACAGTTACCAGTTTTTAGTTAAGCCTGTGCAGGTTCAGCATAACATTCACTTTTTTAATGTCCAAATACCATTCTCTCCTCTAGTGTTCATATGTTCATAAATTGTTTTTTCACAATAAAATGTCTTATCTTTGGTCACATCTACAACTTGCACCTGTTTCAAGAGTGGTAATCTATGTGAGAAGCATTTTACAGAGCAGTTCAATCACGCTTTATTTCCTCATTTTACCCAAAGTAAAGCAACAAATAAATAATAACCAGACTTTTTAGTGTAAAGACACTACCTCCTTACTTTTGCTCAGTTGGATATGATCTCAAAAATATTAAAACCAGTGCATGTACACATTATCAGGCCTGGTGCTGGAAATCGGCAAATATTGATTTTCTAAACAATTGTCCATGCAGTGGGAAAGCAATGATCTTCATCCCGTGAACACAGCTGGAAGAAATAATCAATGTTCATTTTAAAAGATGGGTAACTGGGAGGCTAGAATAACAAAGGAAAGATATTATTTAAATATATACTGTATGTATATATATATATATATATTTAACAACTTAGGAATATAGATGTTTAGTAAATTCACATATGAGAAATTTGTTTTCCTATTTGCTGTCATCTGAAAGTTGTCTCTAGGTTGACAAAATGAATGTTGGAGTATTTACCTGCCCAAGTATTTAGTTATGAAGTTATTATTATATAATTCTGTGTTACCTGATTGTATAATTATAATTAAGTACAGAATACCAAGCCCTAATCTGGTTTGCTCTGTGTTTCAGTGCCAGCCAGTGAAGTCAGAGGGAACACAGGTTCTGGTTCTGGGTCTGGATGGAGCCGGTAAGACTAGCCTGCTTTACTGTTTGTCCACCGGCATGCTGGAGCAGAGCACACAGCCAACGCAGGGCTTCAACGCCGTCTCCATCAGCAAAGACAACCTAAACATTGAGTTTCTAGAAAGTAAGTCTGAGCTCATCTTTAGCATCACAGTGCAAATGCAACTTGGTCCAGGGGATTGAACTAATGAGGTTATTATCTATGATTTGTATACATAAATGAATTTGTCATTTCATAGTTTCATTTCTGATTTAATTTATTTTAGTAAATTAATCTCAGCAGATATTTTCTGCTAGATCACAGTGAACACCCACAGGCTTGACTCCTCTAAGAAATGAGCTCCAATCAAAACATTATTTATCATGACGTTTTAAGCATTTGCAAAATGCAAAATTGTCCTTTCTGCTAGACTGAGTTTCATATATTTGTCCAAAGCCCAGTTTATAGAAGATATGTAGAAGAGCAGAACTATTTCTAATGTTTACATAAAAAGTTAAAATGGTTAAAAATGTGACTGAAATGTGAGACAATAACTCTGAAACACATGAATTATTATTATTATTATTATTATTATTAAAACTCCTTTTAAAGTGAAAAGGTCATATTTTGAGTTTAGTTTGTCATTAATTAAGCCTCATAACATCCTCAATCTGCATCCTGATAGTAAATACAGACAACTTTGCTAAAATGAACACAATGCTAAAGTAAACGCTTTGTAACAGCTCGAATTAAGTCATCAACTTCCAAGAACCAAGAAAGAGAAGTCCAGTTGGTTTTGTTCAACTTATAATCAGAATCTGCACCATATACTGTATGAAGAGTTAGTATTTTCTGGCCTTGATTGCCAGTAAGGAGCTGAATACACTTTAAATAGTTCAGTACTCCTATTATAAGAAAAAAGGCAGACTTTTTAATTGATGTATCAAGGTTTAACTTATAAGATGATGATGATTAGCGTGAAATAATAAAAACTGTCGTCTGTCTCAAAAAAAAATTACCATAAACAGCAATAGCCCTAATAACCTGATTTTGTTTTTTAAATCAAATTCATTATTAAGATGTTGGCGAGTTGGTTTTCCACCATGTTTTAGCACTTTAACTACATCCTGTGTGATTTTTAAAGTGCCATAGGAACCCTATAAACAGAAGATATGATGTGGCTCACCTGTTGTCTCTGCCTGCCATCAGTTGGAGGTAAAGAAGACCTGCGGCCATACTGGCAGAAGTACATGTCCAAAGCTCTACTGCTGGTGTTCGTGGTGGACTCTGCTGATCCGCAGCTCTTTCCAGTAGCAAAGAAGCATTTGCATGAGCTGCTGGCTTCCCACCCCAGCCTGCCTTTAATGCTACTGGTCAACAAACAGGTAAGCCTGACAGAAAACCAGTTCCCACAGATCTCAGCAGAACCCTGGAGCTTGCTTCTGCAAGAAGACGGAGGCTTTAAAACTGGAGTCTTGTTGTGCAGCTTCAGCGAGGTTCAAGTTTGGTTTTGGTCGATTCGGTCTTGAACTTTTTGTCGTCTCATGTTTGTTTCTCTGCTCGTAGGACCTTCCAGGTTCCTGCGGCATCACTGACCTTCACGATGCGCTGTCGCTGTCAGAGGTCGGGGAGCGGCAGCTGTTCCTCATCGGTACTCATGTGAAGAAAGGCCAGGCAGAGCTGAGCTCCGGCGTCCAGGATGCTCGGGATATCATCTTCCAGATGGTTTGTAGTGGCCAGTGAGACCGGTTCCTGCTGGTCGGGACGTATTCCTCCGTTTTTGATCAAATGAAAACATTTCTTTGCACTTCTCACTTTTCTGTGGCTGGCTGAACCGCTTCATGAACAGCGTTTGTGTGATGGAACCATGAATGTTACACATTTCAAGAGGTATTATTGGTTAGAGCTTTAAATGTTCATTTTTAGATCAGTAACATCTTTCTGCCATTTGGAGTCGCCAATGTTCAAATTTCCCAAAAAGCACTGTGTTTAAAGTGCAAGTACACCCACTGGCAAACTTTAAAGATGCCACAAACTGCGGAGTGGGGGGATGTGGGGTTCTGCAAGCAGGGGTTTCATCAGGGGGCGGAGTCAGCAGGCAGAAATGTTTGATTGACAGTCAGGAGCTCAGTCGAGAGATGGAAAGAGATCAGGGTTTGGAGAGAACCTGCAGCACATTGCTGTGTTTGAGAAGGAAGACCTTCCCCACATGATCCCGCTGAGATAGACACCAAAGTAGTGGAAGAACAAAGTGGGCCTGACTAGGTGGGAATTCCATTAAATTGTCATAATCGATTATCATGAAAAATAACGATTGATTAATCATTCATATTTCTATATTGAAATTCAATATTTATGGCCTATATTTAAATGAAGTGAAAGTAGAAAAACCTTGTGTGATTCCTTACTTAGATTGTTATTACAAGATGAACAACTGTTGTGTCAGTTAAATGGGATTCATTCACTGTTTACACTGAAAAATATGCGCTTACATATAACTTCAGCACCAGTCTAAAGATGTGTTTGATCAGTTGATTAAAA
Organism: Craterocephalus amniculus; assembly: GCA_036024015.1. Lineage (NCBI taxonomy): Eukaryota > Metazoa > Chordata > Actinopteri > Atheriniformes > Atherinidae > Craterocephalus > Craterocephalus amniculus. The sequence goes on along the minus strand of JAVQJG010089284.1, from coordinate 4,725 downwards.
AATGATTTGATCGATTAAAATCTTAGCGATTTATTAATCGTGTGTCGATATTTATGCTCATCCCTAGTTCTGACCTGAACCGGATCAGTCTTAGTCGCCACCGCTGACCGCTGTCAGGAGCAGCCACCTGTCTGGATCAGTCCACAGTGGTTGCAAAAACTAACGGACGCTGCAACCAGCCGTCAGTGTTTGCATCTTACACCGAGGTTCACAGTATCTGCTGACATTCTCAGTCTGTTCACAGGTTTTATTAATCAGGAAAGATTAAGCAACTTGTTGCTATCATTCTCTACGTGGTAGCGTTTCCGCCGTTTGAGTGAGTTTCGTTTTTATTTTCTGGTGACGATGAGGGGCACTGCGTACACGTTTACATCATAAAAAACCAATAATCTGCTTTTATCCTCTATGGGGCGTTTTGAGTCCAGTTTGACCACAAAAGCCCAATTTTGTAAAAAATATTTAAAAATGCAAATTTTAGGGTCAGTACTGGTGGTTTTCATTACAAGTAAGTAATTTGTTGTTTATAGCTCAAAAAACCAATTTAAGGGTGGACTACCCCTTTAACTGTGTTGTCTTTTGGTATCAAAACTTTGAAGATGGGACTGCTGCAGCGGTTTTCATGATGAGCTGCTTTAGGCCTACTCTAACGTTACTGGTCATCAGACGAATCTGAACACTACACAACATCCCTCCTTTCTTTCAGTGTGGAATCACAGCAGAAAGGCCTGTTATATCTCACATACTGCATATTTTGTCTTTCAAAAGGGAGTTTTTAAAAAAAAAGTATGGACGATGAGCTTAATATTTGCTTTTGTTTATTGGAGGGAACCTTTTGTTTACTTTTATAAAGGAAAATTGCACTGTTTGCCTAACCATCAGGACATTCTGGGATTAAAAAGTTTGAAAGAGAATGGAAACGTAAAGCTTTTTCCTCATCCTGGGCAGTAGGTTACTGTGTGAATGGTTTAATGTTGTTATATTTGTCTTTTCACTCCAATAAACTCTTTCTTATCAGATTTGTTATGTTTCTGGTCTTTGCATCATTAACAGCACACAGCATGACTGTTTAAAACTGCGTTATCAAGGTAATCCTCATATGTTCGTAGCTCTTAACCATCAGTCGCGTCCCATCAGACGGCGCTTATATCACAAGTCCAGAAATACCACAGCAACTTCCGTTCCAGCTGACCTATTTGTATCACTTTCCTTTACCCTCTGTCGGGAGTCCAGAGTCTGCAGGATGAATGGATTAACCCTACCGACTCTTGTTTCAAGCAGTCCTCAGGTGAGGAGTTGGTTGCTAAGGCCTCTTGGCTTGGTAGCAACAGCGGGAGATAATTGTGACGCCATCGGCAGGTATCAGGCCGACGTCCAGCCAGCAAGGTGAGATGGTGTCTGGAAAGCAAGGTAAATTTATCAGTTTCTGCCTGGGTGTGTGGATGTTCCCCAGTTTTATATTTTCTGCTGAAATGCTTTCTTTGCTTCCCGCAGGTGTTCATCCCAGATTTGGTCCATCAACCAGGTGAACTTCTACTGCATAGTTTCTCAGGCTTCCATGCTGAGCTTTCAGCCATAATCAATACAAAGTGTTGGTTATGCTTGTGTTTTCATGTTAGAGTAGAAAGGCTCAAATGGATTAATATTCATTTGAATTTATTTATTCATTTGCTTTTATTTCAGCTTTTTTTGTTAGATTTAAAAGCGGATGTTTTAGGTTTCTTAAAGTTTGGTGCTTTGTGGATATAGTTCACTTACTTTTACTGCTAATGTATTTTTTTAAAAACTATTTCACTTGGTGATGAGGATTAAATTTAGTTGAATCCAAAAAACACCAATTGATGATTATTATAGAAAAGGTTGTTTTACGGCATTTTATGAAAGACACATGCACCGCCTTTAAAACAAAGGCATTACTTATCTAAAATGAATCATCGAACCGGCCTCAACCGGGATGGATCCACACTTTCATGATGTTTCCACCTACCTTTCACCCACCGTCTGAATACGGAGCTGGCAGGGAGACTAATCGGACAACATTTTTCCAATCTGTGTATCAGGTTTGGTGAATGTGTGAATTATAGCCTCAGTTTCCTGTTCTCAGTAGGCAGCAGTGGCCCCGCTGTGCTCTTCTGCTGTTGTGTATCCAGAGATGCTTTTCTGCTTACCTTGGCTGTAATTGCTTATTTAAGCTACTTTCTAACCGGTCTGCCCATTTTTCCCTGACATTAACAAGGAATTTTGCTCCAGACAACTGCTGCTCGCTAGATATTTTCTCTTTTTCAAACCTAGAGATGGTTGTGTGTGAATATCCCGGTTGACCATAAGTTGCTGCCATGTAATTGGATGATTGGATATGTATGTCAGGCAATTTAAGGAGAGTGCAGCACTGCCAAATTATTAACCTACAGCACAAAATATGAAGGTTTACATTTCACCTCAGACAGTTGTGTGTTGGAGTTTGAGTTGTTTCCATATGAAGGTTTAAAGTTAGTAGGCTATTTTAGATTTGTACTGAATAGTGAGGCAGCGGGGGAGGCGGACCCTTCACCAGAGAAGGGAAAACTCACCAAGTCCATGAAAGACATTTAGTGTTTCATGTCCGTTTGATGTTTTGTGAATGTGATTTGGCAGAATCTTGGAGCTGGCACGGCACAAAACCTCAAAAGCAGTTTGGGCGACGACTCCCTGGTGAGCAGCCCGTACCTGCAAACAGTTTTTCTGCCTTTCTTGAAAAACCTTTCTTGTATCATGATGGCTTTTGATATCTGGTATCCTCACAGTTTTAGTCCTTTTTTTAACTTGAGATCTTTTGTTTATTCATTAATCAGAGATTAAAACATTTTCCAAGAATCCAGGAGCCAGTGTGGGTAGCGTTCCCTTCCTTCAGTCCAATTTCTTATAAAACGACATAATTAAAGTCAGATGTTTGGCACTTTCTGAATGTGTTTTTAAAGAGGAAAAAATGTTGACGTGCAAAGGTTAAACCTGATTGGCAGCATTTTGGTCTGTTTTCCGCTTCTTCTGTCGCATATTTGTATAATTCCACCTTGATTTTTCAGTTTTTTAAAACTTTACATTTCTGTATTGATCAGCGAGAAGCTGAGCTGGGGGAACCAGGAGCCAATATGGCCCGTTTCTGCTTCAGCACTCGGAGCCGCTCCAAGTGCAAGAATCCAATACCTAGCAAGACACAAAAGGAACCTCTCAACAAGGGAGGACCACCGGAGGTAAGTGCAGCCTGTCTGCGCCTCCAACATTATTGATGATGTTGTGAAAAAGGCATGAGAGGGAGAGTTGGACTTCTCTAAAACCTTTTCATTCTCTGCTACATCAACATGTTTGTGAAGTTCTTTGGCACAGTCAGTTTAGGAGACAGCAAAGTGATGTTCAGGACCGATGCCAGTTGCCTCGTGACCGGAGGAATCACCCCGGCCCAGCCCAGGGAGCTGTCAGGCTCAGCCTGTGAGTGGGATGATGTGATAGTACTTACAGCTCTGGAGAGTCGTGCATGGATTCTGACGGATGTTTTTCTGCCTCAGGGGGCCGATTCGAAGCACAGCAACATGCAGGGTAATTTAATCAGAGGCCCGCTCAGGAAGCGCCGCTCACTGAACTCATAACTACAATTCAGTGTAACTGAAGACGGTTCAGTGTGAATCATCACAAGCTGTGATGACACGTTCAGGCTGCTGAACACAAACTGCAGGCGAAACCAGATTTTCCTGACTGAATATATGAATTATTAGATGCATCCTCAGAGCTGTTATCTGTCTCATCATTTAGCTGCAACTGAAATTTAACTCACTTCTGTCATTTTTAAGCTTAGCACAGAGATATCTCCTCACTACTACAGGGGCCACTACTGTTTTAGTCTATATAAAACAATTTAATAATAAAAAGTGTACATGAACCCATTGTTATACCTAAAAAATATCATAACAGCTTCTTTCAAACTTTGCATTCAGTTTTTGAGCAACTAATGACTGTTAGTAACTACATTTGCATGTTTTTGCATTAATCTTTTTTATTTTTATTTTTTTATTTTATTGATTTAGTCACAAATTGGTCACAAAATGAGTAGCAAAATGATTTCTTCAACCATAGATTATTCAACCATTTTAAGACCACAAAAAACACAAACAGGCAGAAGCAAAAGCTTTTGAGCCTGAGGAAATATACAAATACGTCAGCAGAGTTACCTTAGGTTGCACAATAATAATCAAAGTACCCCAAATACAATATACACTTGGACAAAGTGTGACCTTCGTTAAAAGAAAGAAAGAAATCATTCAGATGCATATCTGTCAAAAATACACTGGGAGATCTTCTTTTTAAACAAAAATAAAGAGTTACAATTTTTTACCTTATCAAGGTTGTTCCATAATTGAACTCCCATAAAAGACACACATCTTTGTTTCAACCCTGTTCTAGATTTTGGCAAACCAAATTTGCTGTCATCTCTAAACTCATATTTTGATTGCTGAAACTTAAAGTATTTTTGGACAGCTTCTGGAAGGCTATTTTGTTTAACTTTGAACGTTAGTTGAATTATTTTATAATAAATTATATCATTAGATTTCATGAGATTTAATTTAATAAATAATGGATGAGTATGTTCATGATATCCAGCATTACTTATCAAACGTATAGCTCTTTTTTGTATAAGCACAATATCATTGAGTGTTGTCTTAAACGTACCACCCCATAGTTCTACACCATAAGTCA